>JACJUY010006228.1:0-26452 GCA_014220935.1 Platorchestia sp. MABIK | reverse complement strand
GCCCTGCAGCACCTGGTGTTGTTGCGACCTGTAGCACCTGGTGTTGTTGCGACCTGCAGCACCTGGTGTTGTTGCGACCAGCAGCACCTGGTGTTGTTGCGACGAGCAGCACCTGGTGTTGTTGCGACCTGCATCACCTGGTGTTGTTGCGACCTGTAGCACCTGGTGTTGTTGCGACCTGCAGCACCTGGTGTTGTTGCGACCTGCAGTACCTGGTGTTGCTGCGTCCTGCAGCAGCAGCAGCAGCAGCAGCAGCAGCAGCAGTCAATGCCCGTTGCTGTTGCATCCACTGCAGCATCAAACGGCTCTATTTGTGTGAGGTTTTTATGTGCGCCAAAGCTCGTCTAGGACTAAATCTGCCTGGCCCTCCACTGCGTGAGCAATGCGCCAGCGCATACGCGCACTTTTATGCATACTCAGAAATAGGAGCGCCTTTATGACCGCCTTTATGACTTCCCTGGCCGTTAGCGATCTCGCTCCTGATCAGAACCCAGTTATTTTGCGCGTGCTATTTTGACTAAATAACTTAGGTTCCTGCCTATTAATCTTCCAGCTTCCGCCGAAGTGTTCACCATTTTATGCCGGGAGAAAGAATGCATGAACAGACAATTTATTTCATGGCACTGAAGGAGTATCAAAACTATTTATAATGCCTTCGGAAAATCAATATAGGGTTTTTTTTAGCAAAGTCCGAATTGCTTGCATTCTGTAACACCAAAAATTTCTACAACACTGAAACACGTTTTAAAGTCTGGAATCGCATTTAAAAGTTTGAGTTAGTGCAATCACAATACTGAGTAAAATTCAGCGGGGCTTTGTCTTTGAGTTCTGTCTTATATCAAAAACGTTATCGAAATGCTACGGAAAATTGATTGGAACGCTGGTTTGGTCGCTTGTTTTTAATACATTTAAGTTTTCAAATTTGTGTTAATTTTCTGAAATTGAGTTCTATCCAATTGTTTTTGGAGGTTACAGAGAAGTGAAATATTTTTTATGCGGCTCATATTAATGCAGTCATAGTGACGCACACGGAGAGGTATTGTCCTTTAGCTCATCTTAAGTATAGGAAGTTAGAGCCTATTGGGAGAAATTTACAATTACTGTACTACTAACGGGTTGTACTGATTATAATAGCCCTCGTTAGTGCTCTTGGAAGTTAAAACTCTACTAGTGGAATTCTAATTACTTACTCGAAGATCCAGTAACATTTATTCCGTCCCAGAAAGGTATTTGGACTCGATCGTTTCTTATAGCAAAGTACAACTTGCCTTTCTTTTTTCACTTTAATTTCGTTCTCGTGGAAGAAGGCGATCAGGTTAGAGGTTGTTAGAGCGTCTACGGAGAATATATCGAGTCTGAGGACTAAAGGATGGAAAATTTTGCTGTGAGGGTCGGAACTGCTCTCTGTGATGCACAATGCGCACAACATTGTTCTAAATTAGTCAGAGTCTCTGGACACCATGAGAAAGTCATTGTTATGGAGGATGACTATTTGCTTCGCCTGTTGGTAAGCTATTTTGCGTCCAAAGGAATATTACGACCATGTTTTGGTGATCTGATTAAAAAAATTTTCAATTAAGTTGCCAAATAGTTACTTGAATGGAACAGCAGATGTTCAACGCCTCACTCGCACCATGCTGTTTGGGAGAAATGATGTGTACGGTGCAAAAATAATTATTTCGTTGTATGAAATCCCATAGTAAGATGCCATATATTTGTCTATTCGAATTAGCACAGGCAGAAGCAAGATATCAGGTCCCGAGCTGAAGTATTGATAGGCCTTCCTTTTAAAAAAATTCAATGGATTTGTTGTTTTGTTACGGACCATCTTTTTAGGTTCATTGCTGATGAGATGATTATCGTGTTTCATAAACTTTTTTCAATCCTACTGTTTCAATGGGCAGGATGTGGCGACACACTTTGCGCATAGATTCTCCGTGCTTTTAATTCCACAATCAATAGTGGGTTTCTTCATCCTTTCTTGAGAACTCCTCTCATGTGGTTAGGGAGGCTCAAACTAGCATTTAATCTAATCTTGCTTTTACGAGCTATGAGTGAGCACAGTTTGCAGCAATTTTTTTGAAATTTATTTTAAGTTTTTTATGTTGTGCTTAAACATCTCAGCGTGCAGCTGATTCCACTCAAGATTCTTGATCCTGATTTTAATGCTAATATCTTCTGGTAACAACTGAGTCAGAAAGTGTGAATTTTAAGACCCCGACTAAGTTACTGGTCACCTCATAACGTACAAGGAAACGTGTTAAATGAGCTCCTGACGTAGCTATGGCGTTATTTTTACTAATATAGTTGGTGAGACCATGCTGAAACCGAGGACGCTTTCTTTTATTAGACCCCTGCATGTTTTGTGAGAGCAGCATTTCACCGAGATATTCTTGAACACGGATTTGCTCTCGCTGCAAATTGGCCCTGAATGGATCCAGGAAAGAAGTCTTCGTCGGTCGTAAAGTTCTTGACCACGCAGCGAAGAGCAGCGCTGCTGCTGCTGCTGCAAGCTGTAAGTCGAGCTCCATCGCAATATTTAGTCTAAATTACGATTTCTTGTACATTATTCGACCACACAGGGCGGCTTGAAAGATATCGTTATAATAAGGGGAGTAAACAGCAAAGTGAGCGGGAATCGGATGCTCTAAAGTTTTTGCTGTTATACAGTCAGGTTTTGTGTTTGGAACCAATGCTGGATATTAACGATGATCGACGTTGTGTTAGGAGTCTCTTCTGAGTTTTTGCGTGTTCTTAAGGTAAAATAGACAATTGTTTGTTTTTCTGCTCCTCGTAAAAATAGTGCTTGTACTTAAATGAGCAACAGGTAACAAGCCAGTAGTTTGGCGCTTTTGGTACTGAAATTTTTGCTATAGGAGCAGTTCACTCATGTCCAACATTTGTTGGCAGATGCGGATATTACGAGGAAGAAAATGTAGTGCAAGTGTCCGTAGGCAGTGGGGTGTTGCGGACGCAGTGTACAGGAGCGCTATGGTGACGTGGTGTCCGAGTCGCACCCACGTCAACCTCGCACATTAATTGTCATGTACGTGTGTTGCAGCGTCCGTGTGCGTGTAGGGTGCGTCATGCGCACTGGTCCAGAGTTGACCTCATTGCCAGAAGTCGTTGTATCGTCTAACTATAAAGAGTAACCAGATGTCGCAATGCAGTTAGGTTATGCACTTGCATAGAAGACAGTGCCAGTCGTGATTTGAAAATGGTCATGCAGAGTGCGAGCTTATATGCAAAATGGAAGTTGTTCAATTACCAGATGGTTTTGAATTGTAATTAAATATTCTGATATGAGTACATACATTTTTTCACTCAAATTTTCCAAGTAAAGTATTTGAGTTCATTTGGCGTAAATATGCATAAAAGGCAACTTACAAAACGCTTCAGCACTAGAATACTTTTATTTAATCGAGATTATAAGGCACCTGCTAATAAAGCAGCAACACACGCACATGACAATGTGCGAGGTTGACGTGGGTGCGCCCCGGCCTGACCACGGCCATGACAAATTTGTTGACCCCGGCTCCGGCCCCGGTCAAATTTTCAACCCCGGTCGGTCTATAGTGGAGAGATGACTGCCATTAAAGGATGCAGAAAAATAGATGTATTAAATGTAGAAGAAACTTCAGAGATCAGCAGCCATGCCAGAAAAGTTGGTGAGTCAGAACGGAGAACTGTGAGGATGATAGATTACTGAGGCGGAAGGAGGGGAACAGAATTAAAAACGAGTACCAACTGATGAGAAATGAAAGAACAATTCTATCGGAAGGTGAGACAGTTAAAAGAGGTAGAATTAGAATGCATTTTTAGATATTGTAGCATGAAGTTTGGGTTTAGATGGATGGGCATTGCTGGCTTAGTTGGCCGGATATAAGTTCTTGCCTTTTCAAGTGCTTCGTAAAATCAACTGTAATGTTTTCGCTGTGTTATTAAAAAACATAGTAGCGAGAAATAATGAGTAAGAGATGTGATGCGAAGTGTCAGAAGGATAGTTGCACTCTCACCTCTTTGGCGCAGGGAGCCTTATTTTCGTGAGTTCGTAAATTCATCTGTTGAATCGTTCTTTTCTGAAGGCACTTGAACAGTGTAGCGCTCATCTATGTTGGAGAAAACTCGTTGAGGGTGAACATGGTTACTCATTTCAAATTTTATGCAGTGTATTGTATTATATTGTACCATGTTGTACTGTATTGCAGAGCAACTTCTTCGGTCGTACTCGAGATCAAAAATCAAAGCTTGTTATCCCGACGTCCCTCGTTGCCTTCCAACTAATGCGCTTTGGGATCTATAGTTGATTATTTACAAGTGTAGTTCCGAATCTATAAATAATCCACTCTGATACAGGAGCTCAGGCACAGGGGGCTGGACATTTACCTCTATTATTAAGAATGGAGACGACACGGATAATGTTAAAAGTTCGGAGAAGACGAAGATTTGAGCGTGTTAGAGAAGTTTCTATTACACAGTTGATACTGAAGTGTTTTCCAGCCTTATGTACAATGAATGCGTAGTGTTGTACTGATTGATAGAAAGATTCAATTGAAGTATGACAGGGACGCTCTTGATAGATAGACCATAACTTGATTGACGGTTTCATTTTGGCGTGGAATGCTAGAAGAGGCTCTGAGTTGCACAAACAGAGCGGCCTGCAGGGTGCAGTTGGGAGGTGTTCATGAAAAGTGGGACCGTAAATGTAGGTTCCAAAATATTTCCTAAAGATCGAAATTCACGAAAAAATTAATTAGATAGTAATCATAAAAGACATTACCATTATGGGACGTTGTTTTACCCTTAGCCATTTATTTTCAGCAGTCAGAGGTCAGAAATTCGAGCTTCTTTAGTGTGTTGTGGCTGGGATAAACATGCAAGAGATACCGAACACCGCTTGTTGGAACTGCGCTCATTTTGCTTCGAGCATGGCAGGGAGCATGGATGAGTTGGTGGAGTTGCGTCTTGTGAGTTGGTGGAGTTGCGTCTTGTGAGTTGGTGGAGTTGCGTCTTGTGAGTTGGTGGAGTTGCGTCTTGTGAGTTGGTGGAGTTGCGTCTTGTGAGTTGGTGAAGTTGCGTCTTGTGAGTTGGGTGAAGTTGCGTCTTGTGAGTTGGGTGAAGTTGCGTCATGTGAGTTGGGTGGAGTTGCGTCATGTGAGTTCGTGGAGTTGTGTCATGTGAGTTGGTGGAGTTGTGTCATGTGAGTTGGTGGAGTTGCGTCATGTGAGTTGGTGGAGTTGTGTCATGTGATTGGTCCGAGCAGCGTTTTTTGGCAGCTTTTGTTTTAAAGGGAAGGTTATTTAGTTTTTGAGTATTTTTCTAATAAACGAGGTCCAGCTTGTGCAGTATTGCTCCCGAGATCGATAGTCATCGATTTTGCTTCAGTTTTGAATTAGACAGCGCTTGTTTTTGCCGGATAAATTTTCTGATGCGATGTAATGCTTCTTTGCTGTAGTGCAATACCTTCCTGATGACATGCAAGATAAATTTCGTGAAGTGTCCTTCTCTTGAATATTTGCCCATAATAAAGCTCTGATGCTGCGCTGCAGTCCGCAGCGCAATGTTACTTCAAAAAATCTTATCGGATTGCCGAGCTGAAGCTGAGCAGCCTTCGATACTGGCGCCCAATACAGCCGTAACTCAGACGTCTTCCTATCGGACAAAAGCTCCCCGTGTTTGAGTAAGCCTCCGATGCTTTAGAATAATCCTGCACCTCTCTCCTGATAAGCTCCTACAGTCTTTATAAAGTAGGCAAGTATATTTCCTTCGATAAAAGCTCCTTAAATTTTTTCTGAATAAGCCTACCTTCTTCCGATGAGATTAGGTTCAGAGAAAAGTTGGCCTTCTGAGAATAAAAGCTTCAAGCTTCTTTCAAGTTGAAGTTTTCAAATGCCTTTAAACAACTTGAACATCTTACCTAAATTTGTCCGACCAGCATTGTTCACTCAATTTTACTTCGATTTCGTAAATTTTTATTAGAAATATCTGCTTGGGGTTACTCCTGCAGAGCTCTAACAGTTTCAGGCAACACCGCATGGGCCTACTTGTTTTTTTTGTCTTTGCGGAGAAGCCATCAGCTCATAACGGTCTTGTTTAAATCAGCAACGTCTACTCTATTTCGTCTAGCAACACCCGTTAACATTTCTGCGTATGTGCGGCTTGGCAAGACCATTTCCAGTTGCACGTGCGCCCTCGTGTCTGGAACATGGAGTCGGCGCGGCCGTGCGTCCTGAGAGCACCTTAAGATGCTCCTCGTGACGTCCATCAGTGCTTCAGTGACAAGCCAACTTGGTTCGGATGCTTCGCTTCCGGGGAAACTTGGACGCTTCCACGGTCGCAGGAGGTCAGAGGCCTGAACGTAGAGTCACATTCGCAGCTATGAGGCGCAGTTTCGCTTATCTGCTCTATTGGAATTCAATAGCAAGGTGCTTATTTCGGCCTCGCTTTCCTTGAATGGTTTTATGTCTGCCGTTCACTTTTTCGGCGGCCGACACAGGCGGTTTGTTTTCCAATGCGGCGATTATTGTGTAAATTTTCTCTTTATTTAGGTTCTAGTATTTTGTTAACTCTCGCTGCATTTTCAAGCATCATCGCAATTTTTTAGATGTGTACGCTTAAGTTACTAGAAAATTTAATTGAGGCTAGCAATGCTGTGGGTGGAGTTCAGTTTGGTAACCATTGAATGCGACGTGCAATGTAGCATAGTAACCACCCTGTAAATAATTTTTTAGGAATTTAATTAACACTTTAACAACTCAGAATTGGATGTATTTTTGTCGCTTGGTCGTGATTTCCTTGGCGTAATTGAGCGTTGAATTATGATTTAGAGAACGATTGTAATACCTCCACATTCTGAGACAAGCAAAAGATCGTACGTAACCTGATATTGTTTTATACACTATTGCTAATTGGCCATGGGAGCAGATGCGTTTCCGAGCCAATTTACAGTCGTTGATAACAGGTATATTCTCTCATTGTGCGATGAAAGATGGTGAACTCATTTTGGGAACACCTGTTTTAATGATGCCGCTCCTGTTCTGAACATTAAACTTTTTACAGTCCTGTTTATATGTACCAAATAATGTCAACTAAAAATTACAGATTATGTTAATAACTAAAGTGAGCGTACGAGTCTCATGAGGAAGTTTTCACTAGCACCTCGCATCGTTATAAATCGTTCTTTTTGTAAAGGCAATATGGTGTGCTATTGCAGTAGTTTATTTGAACGCTTGTACGGACGTTGTGAAAGTTTTTCACGGCAATGAAGTAACATCTGTAGAAATTGTGTAAATTTACTCTTCTTTTTCGATGTTTTTTGTGCTTCATATTGCGCTAGTATGAGTGGTTATGTGCTGTTGAATTTGTACTTAACCTGAACTGAAGGTGTTCGTACAAGTTTATTCCCTCAATGGGATATTACCATTATATCTTCTAAAATTAGAACTCCCAGGGAAAAATGAGTGTCCGAGCTGAGAGTTGTATAGGAGTCTTTTTTAGTGAAATGAAATGGGTTTTTGTTTTGTTACGGATAATCTTTTTTTGGATCACTGCTGTTCCGTTTTTCATCATCGATTATTTTCTTCTTTAACTTGTATTTTATTCCACGGACGTCCGTTTTGATTTACTTAGGAACAGCGTACCTTGTGTGTGATCACAACCTGTGGACAGATTCCGGGTTCATTTACCTTCACACTTAATGGTGCCTTCATTCTTCCCCTTTTTTGGAATACCTTCGTTGTGGTTCGAGAGGCTTAAACTAACTTATGATCTAATTTAGGATGAATTTGTACTAGATATTTACCCCACAGCCAATACATGAACGAAGTGATTTGGCTCCTCCCTCAAGCAAGAAAAGAACTGATATTTGTTTTCTTCCCCTCACTTCTTACGAGAATTAGCATCCGAGGTGGTAGGTTGGTTTACACGTAGTGATGCTTTCCAATGTTTTTCCAATTTGCGTGTACTAAAATTCTGACCGAGGAGCGGAACATTGTGAGCTAGAGTGTGTCTCAGTTGAGTGTCAGAAATAAGACATGACTCAAAAATATTCGCCAGAACAGGTGGTTCTGTGGAACCTGATTATCTCTTCGCAGAAAAGTCTTTTCACAAACTGCCGAATTTAGATACCAAAACTCAAAACAAACAGAATTTCGATTTTTTAAAATTCTTTTGAATACATTGTAAGCCGTGGGATAATGTAATCATGTTTCTTGCAAATGAACTCTATACTTGCGTTGTGCCAGACAAAGGAATTTTAAACTGTGTGTAAGAACGAAACATTCTTTTCGTATTTAAGCTTCCTTGGTAATCTCATTTCTTGCTTGACGCCAGACCTTGCATAATTTTTGCAGAAGCCTTGCTTTTTATTGCCTGTAAGTGTGGATGTCCTTGTGGTTGTTTTTCAAACCTTGCCGCGTTTGTTTTACTAATTTAAAAGCGCGCTTCTTATATTCAACTCTTGTATGAGTAACCATGCGCCTTCCCTTTTTCACGTTCCATGACATTTGCATTGAGTTGTGAAGTGAATTCAAGGGTTTCAGGTTATTTCAAAGTGTTTGCTCCGTTATTTTCAGCTTACTGTTGTTAATTATAGTTAGTTATAAGAACTGTTTGATTTCCGTTGTTTTTGACTATTTTTTCCCCCCTCAAGGGTATACAACTATTGTATCTATGGGAATAAGCACTCCCAGGGGGAAAATGTATATATGAGGGCCCGAGCTGAGTGTTGAAATAAAATGTTTTTTGTTATGTTGAAGGACCATCTTTTTTTCGGTTCACTGCTGTCCTGTATTTCAGCACCTACTACATTCTTCTTCGACTTTCATTTTATTTCATGAACTTTTTTCTCAACTTATTGTTTCTATGCCCCTTCTGCATAGATTCCGCGTTTCCTTATCTCCATACTAAATGGTGCCTTGCTCCTTCCACTCTTCGAAATGCTTTTATTTTAGCGGTTAGGGAGGCTTAAACTATCATCTAATCTAATCTGATCATTGTTCTCCATTTTTTCATGAGCGTTGAAGTAAACTGAGATGTACGATTACGCATCACCGATACCTCCTTTGGATAGATTGCTATATGGCATGACTCACCAGAACCATTACTGATCATTGCCATGACTACACAATCAGTACCATGACGGATCCATACCGCAACTAATCTATGCGATGATTTATTTGTGCCGTGATTACACATCTATGACAAGATTGACTTAAGATTATCACTTCTGGCAAATCTCCAGTTTTGTTCACGTTCTGGCCATCGTAGCCTCGCAATTCTGCAATATTTCGGTTTGGATCTTACTGTGGGAACGGTCGCATCGTCTATACAGTATTTAATTTTTGAAATTCGGCGCATAATTTCCCATTTCATAATTCCAGTATTTAAGCCTCACTACCTAATACTTGAACTATCACATTTTTTTATTTTCAAACGTAATTTTATATTGCTCAATTTCAGTGCTTAGTTTTCGCTTCTGTAATTTATGATATGAGTTTCCCAATATTTGATATGTATGCATCATTTCTTTACTTAATTACTAGTTACGTACATTTTATTTTTGCTTCAAGTTTCTTAATTTCTGCGCTTAACTTCACGTTTTATTGTTTGAAGTTTTGAAATCTCGGTGGCTGGTATTTAAAACTAATTTAAGCGCGTTGTTTTTGCATCGTCTTGACTACACAATAATTCTAGCTCTACAATCCATGAAGTTTCAGTCTGGCTTAAATCCCAAATTAAAAAAACGCCTAAAAACTGTCATTGGAAAAGTATTGTGTGCTTTAGATAAGCGCGCGAGGATATATCTAAATGATAGTGGGCAAAATCACCGTGTGCCGAGACTGCATCCATTAGACCCGCCAGGAAAATTCTGGCCTTTTTACGTCTTTCATTCCCGTTGAGCAATGTTACATTTGTGAATCATCAAAACCGCTAATCTCTCGAGGGATTTTTGTCGAGTAAGGTCGTTTTTTCTCTTAAAATCCTTTCCAAGTTAAGCGGTTGAAGAGTTTTACGTAACCTCCCTCTTCTGACAGGGGAGATTGTAGGAAAGGTTTAGGGTATACGCATGCACCAGGTCGTCTGTGTGTGCCTTGCAACACTCAATGGTCTCTCCAAGCAATGTTCTGCCCATATCCGCCACTTCTTGTTCCATGTTAGGAGTCTTCTACCCAATGCATGTTCGCAAACGACGACTTTTTTAATGATACATGTCCTCAAGTCACACGGAATATCGTTTGTGTGCAGCGAGTTAGAATTAATGTTTTGTCAGCGGCATCAGTACATGGTGAGAGTTCCTTACGACGGTCACACACAGCGTGCAGAGAGGTATAAGAGCCCAACACCTGCTTCGCTACTCAGGTGTTGCAATTTGTACACCGCCCAATGAGCTATACGCTTCTAATCTCGACTGACTGATGTTGCCATGCTGCGAATAGTAGCTTTGAACTTACCCAAACATTGGTAAGAAAGATCTCTTTTTAGGCACTTCATCACAATTTTTTTTTCCATTGTTATCTGAAGGACTAAGCAACCAGGCAATTTCGAGAATTACAGCAGAATACGTATCTTTCATTCTAAGTGAAGGAAGAAGAGGGGCAATACAACCTACATGACGCGGACTATAGCAGAAGTAACTCAGGATACTGAAGAGCGCATATGTTTGTGCAGTGAGTGTGTGTTGACGTAGGTGACATCAATGTAGCTCGCGATAGACTCAAAGCTCCATCTCGCTCTTTCGCTTGTATAAATTGGTCTCTATGCCCTCCACAAGCTGCTTAACTGCCAGCAAAAACACACAGACCAGCGATGTTATGCCCCTCGCCCGTGAGAAGATGTGCTTGATCAATGCACGTGCGCTTGGGTCATCTCGGCCGATGTTTGGGCAGCAATAATCCCAGAATGCCAGGTATTGAGGGTCATTTGGAGAAATTATATTTTCTCTTAAAAGTTTGCTCTGGGAATATTATGGGTCATATTTTGTCCTTCTATTTTATGTTTCGAATTTCTTTCCCGTACGTTCGATAAAGAGGTCTATTTAAAAATAGGACTGGCATGCATGAATGGCTCGCAAGCGAGTTGGTATATCTTCTAACATCTCTGCAGCACTTCATACTCTCAGCGATAAAGTTTCCAATTGTACCACTTATTTAAAGCTGAAGTAATTCGTGCACTTACGCCAATACTGTAAACGCCAGTATTGAGCGATCATTGTTTTCTTTATAAAAACTGTTCTTTAGTTTCTTAAGTATTATTATTTTATAATTTTTGTGTTTGATGTTTCTCAATTTCATTGAAAAATTTCACAGTGTTTAATATCGGAACTTAGTTTCTCTACATAATTTCACATCACTTAACTTCTATAGTTTATTCTAGCTTTCTCAACCTCAGTACTTAATTATCTGACTCAACTAACTTGACTCTAGTTAACCATTACTCGAGCGCAATCTTTTAATCAATTCTCACATACATTCGACTTGATTTGAATCGTCCTCTTTACCTTGCTCAAATTCATGTGTCCTACTAAAAGCTTCGAACTCAAATAATGCTCAAGCGTATTAATGGAACTTGAACTATACTGAACATTTCGCTAATGATGCTCGCGAATCATTTTTCGTGTTAGAAGTGTGAACTTCTCCACTGAGTTAGAAAAATGTTTTCATAAAGTTAATCGATCATTGCTTCCTTATAGATACATAGGAAAGGAATCTACGTCAATTACTTCACACGTGGGCTCGAATACCAGTAGTTGCAGCAGTTGTAAATACCTTTATCATGGTGGCTCCCGAAGAATTGTTTCAATTTCCCGCTTGAGTTCTTTACAAAGTTTCACTAGTTAACGCATGAAGTGGTGCAACTCAGCTTCGACGTTTGTGTTCCATCCAGCGTTACGTGGTTCTTATGAATGGTTATGTTCATAGTTGATGTGAAATATTTCTCACCGTTGTATTGCTGCTTAATTGTTCTTATGAACCCGTCATGGACCCCAATGATATTTCTCATTTTGAATACAAGCGGCGTTTATTTTGGTGGTGCTTTGCTAACGAAGGCAACGTTCTCATGATGCATCATTAAGTACAGTGATCGACAGCGTAGGAAATATTCTGCTCGAAAAAGCAATCAAAACTGAATGAAAATTTTTTTTTCTACTTGATAAATTAATTCAATGATCCAATAACTCTATACTTCTTCAAGGCGAAACATGCTTGGTGTATTTTGTTACCAAACAAACAATTTCCCTGCAGTATACAACGCATGAGAGTATTCCCAAGGTCAGGATACAAGTACAGTTCAGATACCATCAATTGATCTTCTAAAATTAATTGCTTTGGAGAAGGGCGCTCTTTTGATGTGAGGAGTCAGCGATTGCTGAGCTTGAACAGAGCGCAGCTTCAGTAAACAAAGGATCGTCTTTGATCTGGATGTGACGGATTGTCAATCTCAATTAAAATAAGAGTAGAAAACCTTCAGTGGGGCCTCAGATTTTATGCAAAGAATAGAGGATTTTCCAATCATTTATTGTCTTCAAATTTTTACATATTCTATTCAACCAATGGCAAAGTGAAATAGAATTTGTGTTATTCCACACAATGGAGCGGCATTCACTGCTGTTTTGATAGCAGGCTAGAAAATGTGTGTTATCAAATTAAGTTTTTGATATCACACAATTTGCGGGGGCTAATGCTTAGCCAACAAGTTTGCCATTGCAGGAATAACGCAAATACTTTCATACTTCGTTATTTTGAGTTGATCATATCATGAATATTAAGTGAGTTCGAAAAGCATCAAAGGTTGTGTCCGACCGTCATTTAAAGTCTGTTCTCAACGGCGCTTTCACATCACTTTGCATATGCTTCTGCACGTATCCGTATAATATACGCTAATCGAAATAAATGAGCTTTAATTCGATGACAGGAACTAGCAATAGGCGCTCACTGAGGGGCGCATTCGGAGTCACTCTTCAGTGATCGACAGATACTGAGCAGTTCACTCCTTTGTCCCCAGCTAAGTGATTTTCGGATATCCGATACCGACAGGTTCCAACTAAAGCTGAGAGCGACTCATGCCTTGAGTGGTATTCGGATGTCCGACTCTGACCGACTCCGATTTACTGTAAGTCAAGTTTTCACTCGGTCACCAAGTTCAGTTCCTTGAACTTGAGTGTGCTCACCTCCATTGAGCTATTTGAGTGGGATGCGACTTGAACATGTACAAAAATGTAATGTTCTTGTGAGTCGAGTAGCTAATACCGAGCACTCCGATTCTCTCTTTACAGCGCTAAAAGTTTAATATCTGAGGAATTGATTTAATCCCAGACCAGCTGTGCCCTGCATTGGGATGAAGAGCGGCAAATACACCGAGCCTGTCAAACGACCGGGCGGAGCTAATTACTGGCCAATAGATCGCTGGAGGTGGTGACTGGGAAGCAGTTGGAACTTGGTTGTGTTGAGTAACTCAGTACTTTAACGTAATGTAACTTAATTGTATTCGAGTGATTCCGTTTGTAGCTGATCGAGCGAGTAAGTTGAGGTGAAGTAATTTTGAATGAGACTCTAAAGCAACTTTTTAATTAGTGTGGAGAAATTGTGTGCTATAAAGTAAAATAACTACATATCTGTAGGAGCGAAGCACCTCAAAGTGATACTAGAAAACCTGAAAGCAAGTGTGGTTCAACTCCACTTCATTACTATGTTTGTAACGTAACTTGATTTTACGTTAGAATAAAATGAAAAATTCTGCAGTTCATACAAAGTTTTTGAGATGCGCATCATTTGATGTTGGGTTTCGCCCAAGAAAACATTACCATGGCACAAAAATTCAGTGAGGTATTGCGAAGACGTTAAGCTCAATTTATGTGCTACTGCTGTTTATTTTTGCTGTGAAAGTGCCGTTAGCTAATTGCAATGCTTTCCTATTTTCTTGAAAATGTAAGTACAGAACTGGTTCCAATTCGCTACGTAGGGCAACTATGGTGACTGCGGGGATGAACTGGGCGGACGCGCCTGGGTGGATGCCGGCTGCAATTTTAATCTAATTTCAAAATCGGACATAACAAATTAGAACTTTCAGTTTAAGGCCTAGTTCCTAATTAAATTGTTGTTCAAACAGTTAACTATATATATTTGTCATACTGATATTTTTAACTTTGAATTAGAAAGACCCATTTTCGTTCTTTACATCTTTCTTAAATTTTTTGCCTTTGCTCCAATTCGTGTCCCATCAGAGAGATATAACTATTGTATGCATGGGAAGCAGTGCTCATACGGAGATGATGTGAGGTTCTGAGTTGAATATTAGGTAGACCATCCTTTGGAGGAAATAAAACGGGATTTTGGTTTGCATTGTCTTCACAAACCTTTTTTTTTCAGTGCACTGCCGTGTTTTTATCACTTTATCCTTTCTTGAACTTCTATCTTATTTCATGAACTTTTTTAAATGTTGCAATTTCTATGCGCAGGGTACGGGGACACATCTTGTGCATAGATTCCCTGTTCTCCAAATTCCTTTCTTAATGGTGCCTTCCTCCTTCATCTTTTTAAAACACCTTTGTTGTGGTTAAAGAGGCTTAAACTATCTACCTTAACCTAATCTCTCACATTCGTTGTGCATGTGGTGGCTCTTAGTGCGTGGTGATGCGAATCGTGTGTCTCGATGATGTCTATCGCAGGCTTTGTTGTCAAGAGCGCGTTACAGCGGTCGTGACCAACCTGATCAGTGCTATTGGAGCTCACATGAGCGCCACGACCGCGCTGCGCTGGTACGTATGTGCCTGTTATCGGGGGCGCAACCACATCGATTGCTGTCTCTTTGAAGTGACTCCTGGCCGAAATGTTTTCTGTGGACGGAGATGGTTATGCTGTACGTGATGTAATGTTTGAACAACGATTAGCCGCTCTGTTACCGAGGTGGCTTTAACCTTCGCCTTCCCAAGTATGACTTGATCATGATTGTATTGCCAGGAAGACTGCAACACTTTCTAAGTTTTTAAACATATAATTATGTCTGGTAGATATTCAATCACTCTTGCTGTAGCATTGCAAATCAACTTGTGGCATGATAAATTTAGAGCGAGCCTACCGATACGTGATGGGGACGCAAATATGTTTTCAAAGTCTGTCGCACTCTGCATAGGTGCGTGGTGTTGACTTTGAATCTTATGAGATTGGTACGAAAGTAATGTCATATTTGAAGATCTTAGGTAAAAAGGAATAAGCCATTGACTAAGGAAATATTTATTCATTAACCTTCTCTCCATTGCCTTTAATGACATCATTTCACCTATCAAGAATTCTATAAATTCCTGACTTGTAAAATTATGTGGGCTTACAATTAAAATACAAATTTTACGATTTTTCAATTCTGTTGTTGTTGACCTAAGTCCACTAAAATGGTTCTGTAAAACTCGGAACAAATGGAAATCCTTAGCAGGTTGTATGGACCACATCTGTCTTACAATTTCACTGGTGGTAACGGTAGGATTCTCGGACACGAGATTTTTCAAATGATCGGGATCAAGTGTTCTTGGACGATCTTACTTTGGACGCTCTTTCACCATTTCAAATCAAACGAGAAAACCATGCAGCTCCTGCAACTTCAATCACTATACGTCATCCACATAAGTGTTCTGAATAGATTTTGCAGCCGCGCTTGCGTTGTATACCTTTATGAAGCTCGTGCAGTAGAACATTTCTTTTATGATCTTTTGATAGGACAAATTTGGATAACAAAATTTATGAAAAACATGAATGTAACAAAGTTAATCTGAAAGAAAATTATTTAGTTTAGTTGCAGAAATATATTACACTTCTAATAGAATGTAAGTAATCGAAATACCTAATTTTAAACATCCGTTCTGAAAATTGGACATTGCTTTTACACCAACCTGATGCACGACAGTAGCTCCTTTAGGGGGTACAACTATTGTGTGAATGGGAAATAGGACTCTCACGGAAAAATCTGAGGTCCCGAGCCAAGAGTTAGGTTGGCTATTTTTGTTGCGATATAATAAATGTGTTGTTTCATAAAGGACCATACTTCTTTCGGTAGACTGCTGTCCTGTTTTCAGTACCTGTTACTTCTACAACTTTTATCTTGTTTCATACATTTCCTTCTCAACTCACTCTTTCTATGTGCTGCAACACATGCAAAGATTCCGCCTTCCCTTTACTCCATACTACATAATTGGTGCTTTCATCCTTTCACTCTTTAGATCACCTTTGTTGTGGTTAGAGGGTCTTAATTAACCTATAATCCGTGCTAATTTAATCTATAAGACAGTGACGCTCATTTCATTTTAGTTCAATTGGCATACTGTTCCTGAATACTTTGCGTCACGGCACTGCTGACATGTCGCACGTTCGATGTCACTACTTGCGGAAGTGTTACTGTGATTATGTATCAGATTAGCCTATACTTTGGAAGTGTTACTGTGATAATGTATCAGATTAGCCTATACTTTGGAAGTTCAAGTTTCATACAGGGTGGGGAAGAGTGAAGAACGATTTTGAAAAAGCTGCAAAATACATTGCTCATTTTTTTAAAAGTTTTTTTGAATGCATCCGAAAAAGTGAAATCAATGAAGCTAGGTCGTGCAAATATCTACGAGGGTAATAAGATGACGTTCTTTCAGACGCAGACATTCTTTTAGGTGAGGCTTGAAGTTCTTGATTGCATTCCTTAGCATTGCCACGAGATATTGAACCCCCTCTGGTCGGATCCTCTCTTTCTATTCTTAGACTGTTCGTGGTGGGTTATTACTCTCCAGGTAACCCCACGCGAAGAAGTCGCACGTTGTTAGGTCCGGTGAAAGGGAAGGCCATGCAATATCACCATTTCGGGACATTACTTGATGTGGAAATAGCGCATTGCCAACATTCATGCATATTCTTGCTGTATGGAAGATTGCTGTGACTTGTGGCGAAAAATGCTTCTTCGTTCGCATCGTAATGAGTTAAATTGTCGACTGAGTAAGTTTTTCAACAAATCTGCGTATTTCTGTGAAATCACTGTCACCACATTGCCTAGGACATCATCGATTAAGTAGAGCCCTATGATCACTGACGAAGGCAGAGCGCACCTCGCAGCAACTATTGTGGAATGAAGAGGTTGCTGAGGCAGTTGTCTAAGATTGACTTCGCTCCAATTCTTGAAGTCCTGCTTCTTAACATAACCGGAAAATGGAAATATGCCCTGCCACTCATACATTAATTGTTTACAATATATTGGATTAAAAAATTTAGCATTTTCTCCACAAAGCCCTCTCCGACTCACGTATTCTGTTGCTTGAAAAGACTGTATAATTTGGATCTTGTAATCGAGGTATACGTGTAAATCGTTGTGTAAGATCCGTCGAAACGTGTTGTTAAAATTTCCGAGGGCAGTGTATTGCCAGCGAGCTGACAGGAGCTTCTTTCGATTGCGCCTTTTACACGCTGAAAATTCTTAGGGATGTGGAATGTCTTTGACTTGCTAGGTTTCTTTATTTTCGTTTACAAAATTTTTTCAAAGTTCTTAAGGCAGTTTTGAATGTCAAGGCGGACGACACTGGCCGACTCCGAATTATTTGTGAGTGGGTGCCTGCAGGTAAAAACTTTCGTTTCGTTGCGACGCTTTGACATCGTATACGGGCGATGCTGAGGTGTCCTCTGCTGTATACATTGTCACTGAATGCTAAGTTGGCGGGAACATGGCCGACTGCATCCGTACCGTCTTCCATCAGCTGAGTATGATTTCTGCGTTTATCAAAATCGCTCTGTACTCTGCCCTGCTCTGTGTTTGACTGAACGGTAGTATTGGAGTCATCTGAGTTATTGATGAAGGCTCAGCCAAATAATTCCGTGCGCTGTTCTACAGCGCTCTTTCCTTACAGTGGTTACCTGATGAAGAAAATGTTCATTTATCAATGCAACTATACCTTGACAAGTTGTGCGTGTGATAGTAGTACACTTTGCTTGTCGAGAAATTGCGTCGGGCGAAATGAGTGTTATCTGGGAGAGTTTGACCGGTCATTTCTACCAAACGTTGTTAAACACCGTTCTAGTGTACGATTTTCATCAACGTTTCTATTTAACTC
Source organism: Platorchestia sp. MABIK (assembly GCA_014220935.1). Taxonomy (NCBI): domain Eukaryota; kingdom Metazoa; phylum Arthropoda; class Malacostraca; order Amphipoda; family Talitridae; genus Platorchestia; species Platorchestia sp. MABIK. The sequence continues at coordinate 8,382 of JACJUY010006228.1, read as the reverse complement.
TATACGTCTCTTTTCGTCGCTCTATCACTCCTGCGCGTTGAAATGTGTTCGTGCTGCCAAAATTGTCGACGTATTTTCAACTTGTTTTTATTGTGAGGAATTAGTAATTAAGAGAATATTTTCTATCGTGTACTATGGGAATTGGCGCCTCAATGGGGATACAGATTAATTATCTCAGCTAATAGACCCTCAGGACTTCTATCTTTTGTGTCCACTTTGCTACCTCAATCCTCCTCAATTTTCATGCTTCTTCTCCGTCTCTTTTTTTTTTTCTTCCTCTGTCTTACAAATTTGCTGTTTTTATTCGTAGGGTATCCTCTGTGAGAACACACCTTGTGCAGATTCCTGGTTTTCTACAGTCCATACTAAATGGTTCCTCCTCTTCTTTCTTTTGAGCTCACCTTTGCTGTTGCTAAGGAGGCCTAGGTAGCTAATGCCATAGTAATAAAAGTTATAATGATGATAATGATTGTTGAGAACTATGCAACGGCTGTCATGAATTTATAAAAAGTTTTCATAAATTAGGATAGGTAACTAATGTTTAAAAAATGAAGAGTAATTCACTGCACGGCAGGGCATGAACACGCCGGACAGGGTTACGAACGAATGTTGACGGTAATGTTCTGGCCGTCGGACGTGTCTCCCATAAAGTGTGGAAGAAACACTGTTGGCGACAGTTATTTTGCATTCCTGTCATAATAGAAGCTTGTGAACGCCTCTGTGCGTACTAAATGCTCCATGTGTTATTGGCTTAATACATACGTTTGACATGTACTTCATTTGACATGTCCTGAGGCACATCTTGCGTTACGGTGAAATTATTACTCATAATTGTAAAAGGGGCGGCGCGATTCCCTTAATTTTAAAGTTTCGCCATTGATTGTATTCCTTGGAAGAGCCATTGATATCGGTGCTGTGCAGCCAGCTATCATCATTGCATCATCACGCCAATCCAGAGTTAAATTTACGAATTGTTTATGTTCATTAGCTGAGCATTCAATGCGATATTCTAGTTGTAGTTATAGGGCGTGAAAGCAATTTTCCTCAGAAGTAAAAATGTTTAACCATTTGTCCACATGAATTTAATAGCATGTTTACGTAACAGATCAAATTCTTGGACAGTTTTCAGTATGTTAAACGTCTTATACGTACGATATCGATATGTTCGAGTTGTCTACAAATTGAAAAATAAATGGAGTAAAGTTACATTGTAAATAATTTCAAAACACGTCTTAGTTTCGCAGAATTGATGGTGGTAGTTTCGTCTCTGATAAACGTTTTATAAAAATGTCTTGACCCGAAGTTTGACAATCATGCTGCTCTGAGGATAATGATGGTGTCAAATCCCTGTATTTCTGCAGTCGTCAAGCCACTGCCGTAAAGGAAATTCGTATCATAAATTTGTGAGACAGTGACGGAGTTGTGGCAATGACCAATTTATAGAAAATAGAATAAAATATGAAGGTTATAGCAAAGAAAAACTCTAAAATCATTTCAAAGAAATGTTTCAAGCCTCAGCTCATCATCAGTCATCTACAAAAACAAAATATACAAACATTGAATATAAAACACGACAAAATCACAAAATTGCTCTTCAAGTATTCAAATTGGTGTCTAAATAAAATGATGACATGACGTAAAAATTATTATCAGTAACGACCAATTTAAAATTTTAGATTATGTTTCGAATTCTTGTAAGCTGCGCATGTTAGAGTCTGTACACTCGTATACACAAATTGGAACCGGCCCTGAATGATATGCCGAGTGCTTACCCCTTGAAACTTATAGGTACCTAATGCAACAATATTTGCATGAATCTAACATCTCCTCTTTTTCATCTCTCTCTCTCTCTCGCACTAATTTCCCTCTTTCTCTCTCTCTTTCGTAAAATTTTATTTTTCGCTAGTAAACTGTTCTTATGACCGTTCCGCATTATAGTTGTACTCCTATGTTTTTTTCCGTTGTAGCTCGTATTAACGATACTAGATAGTGAAGTTCTGATATTTGGATTTTTTAGTTTCTTTCACGTCATGCCATTGTTTTATTTAGACACTAATGTGAATACTTGAAAAGCAATTTTGTCGTATTTTTATTCAATGCTTGTGTATTTTTATTTTTGCAGATTATGACTGGTGATGTGAGGCTTAAAATGTTTCATTAAAATGATCTTAAAGTTCTTCATTGCTATAACTCTCATAGTTAAACTGCTTAGCAGAAAAGATATTCCTAAAATAAAATATAACACATCTTTTAACATATGTTCACTTAGCTTAAATCGCAGATTCACTAAAAATTAGAAAGCGAAGAAAATGCCAATTCAATTAGTCATTTTATTTAAAAAAAATCGAAAACGTTTCGGAGACCTGCTCCATCATCAGTTCTGTAAAATACAAAGTCTGATCAATCTAACGTAAGCATGAAAACATGGTGGCTCATCCTCCTCATTCAGCAATACGCAGCCATGCCGAGAAGAGTAGTGCATTTATTCGCGATGATGATATTAAAATAATTGACAGTTCTTTCCGTGATTTTGACCTTAGGATTTTAGAGAGTTTACATATTTTTCAGAAAAAAACTATTTTAAACAACGTTCTTAGCTCCTTTCCTCTTCATATCGTTAATGCATAGTTGTCCTTTTTTTCTCTCTCTTTTGCACATTCTGGAATTTATTTCGATGGTGTTTTCATGCTTACGTTAGATTGATCAGACTTTGTATTTTACAGAACTGGTGATGGAGCAGGTCTCCGAAACGTTTTCGATTTTTTGTTTTGTTATGGTAGGTCTTGATACATCCTACCGATGTCACTGCGTTGTTGCGCGTGCTTCTTGAATATCTCAATGTGAAGTCGTATCGTATATTGAATTGGAGTTTATTTTATATTTGACCGAATTTTTAGAGATTATTTTGTTGTCACCAGCCCAGTATTTCGAGAAAATTTTAAATTTTACATGAATGAGTTATCAAGATTAATTATCTTCGGTAAGCGTGTAGCCAGAGCCGTATTTTCAAGGCTATTTGTAATGTGCATTTCATCATCATCATCATCATCATCATCATCATTTATAAACTTCGTCTCATTATCTCATCTTCCTAACTTAAAATAGAAAATTAAAGACATGAAAGTTCACACACGTTCACTATTAATTAACGCAGACGCCTATTATATCACAAGGCTGTTGAGGCACAGTGAATATGTTAACTTAACTGCCTGATTCCAGTTTTGGGCGTTGTCGGGATACGTGCGAGAAGACCGGTTACTTCAATATGAATTGAATTATGATTGAAGCACGATAGATCTTCGCGCATTAGCACTTCTAAGTTTTAGTGCGAAGAAGCCGGTTCAACTGCCTCGGCCAGACTGCCGTGCTACCCTCTCACGTTTTCCCATGGAGCGCGCTGGCTCTCAAGCTTAGGCGTTGCGTAGAAACAAAAACTTCAATATGACGGTAGTTGGAAACTAGTTGACTGATGGAAAACGCTATCTTGATAATTATTAAATAATTGGATCCTGCGTTCAATTTGTAAGAAATGAAAAATATCCTAGATGATTAAGATTACAAAGGAAGAGGAAAGAGGTGGTTGGTAACTACGGCTTGAAGTTTCCTCAGCGGCCTAGTGGTAATGACGTGATCCTACAAGGTAAGATGAAGGTGGCAAGGCAACCACTCAAACGACGCCTGACGAGCAACAGTTGCAACGGTCACTTCAGATGGTACGTGAGGCAGACCGTTGAGTTGCTCAGCTGCTGCGTTTGTCCTAGAGAACATACTTTCACGATTACGTACGCTTCTTTTCAAGGAGATGAAAGTCGTTGGCCAGACGCATTTCCTCGTAACGTTTTCTTTGTAGATATGATTAGGGTTTGCCATTCCGGGACAAAATGAAAATCCCGGAATTCCGGGATTTCAGGAAGATAATCCCGGGAATTCCCGGGATTTCTTGATATTTTTACATATATGGTATTGAAATTTGTTGCCCATGCACATCACAGTATTTGGCGATTTAGGGAGCGAAAAACCTTTATCTGAGAAGGATTATGTAATGAATTCACTCTTTGTACCTGTATTTACTGACACGCCATCAACTGCTACAAGATTGGTCACTTGTTCTTCCGGAGTACTTTGATGCACCTTTACCAAACTTGTTATTTTGGTTTGTTTAGGTTTGGTGCTTTCACAACTGCTCTCCCTTGCATGAGGGCGCTTTGTTTCAAAACGAATTCTGTCTTTTAAGCTACTAGTTGACATAATTGGGCCTACAGTTTCAGGCTTCACTATGTTGTGTTTACTCTTTAGGTGACATAACAAACCCCTGGTAGACCAGCCTTTGCAAAGTAAACTCATGCCGCACTTTATACACTTCGCACTTTCTCCAGTTGCATCTTTAACATAGTATCGCCACACAAAGGCTCTAGTTTCTACAACATCGGCCGTTGCCATCGTATCTACTACAGTCTATTCTTTATTACCTGCAAAACCAAACCACAACATATATTCTGATGCAATAGTTCAACTATATTATGAGATAGTGTAGACTACACTGTGTGGTATTGTAAATTGCATTAATATTAAAACACTTAAGTCCTTTCTTGAGCTCTCTAATAGATTAATCATAAACAGCATGATTTTAAGTTATTTTCTCATTCATGTTTCGAAATATATGTACTATTTAGAATCCCGGGAATTCCCGGGAAGAAAAGAATTCCCGGACCGGGAAATTTCAGCCCCAAATCATCCGGGATCCCGGGATACAAACTCTAGATAAGACGTAGGAAATTTCTGTAAACGTGACAATTTTTTGAATAAAATGTCTAATTACTTTAGCGTTTCCGTGGCTTTCAATTTTTATAACATATGTTATACTGCGAAGCGTAACTATAAATCGAACGTTTTTGGGGATGGTAAAACAAGACACGTGTACTGTTCGGGAGTTTTTTGACGCACTTCTAGGGACATTTATATGTAAGTAGTGCACATCATTTGTTAATTTACATGTGTCTTTGACAACATTTCTTTACAATTATTCAATGATGCCTCACTTTTTTCAACTACCGATCACCAACATATCTTCCTAACCACACCTAATTTGCTATTTTTGATAATTCATCAGACTAATGGCTCGGGCTACTGTAATAGATAGCTTTTCAATTGATGAATTAATACGTTCTCGCATGGATCCATTACAACGTGAATTAGCCAAAGCCTAATGGTGTCATTTCAGGGCTGTAAAGCGCATAAGGAAGCTTTTTCCAACTGTAATCACGCGGCTCTTCAGTTACGACTTGCGTGATGAGCGGGAGGGCGTCATCGTGGGGGATGGGGTGGCTTTAGTTCCATGCCGCGAACAACTGAGGGCGGATTGCGCGCATTTTTTGTCCACTTTTTGAAGGAGCTTGCGGTAATTCGGCTCTGAGATGTTTCGTTCCTATGGAAACTTATTTTGATGATTTCATGACGATCGGACGTAGAGATCATAAAGTGTTTTTTCTTCAATGGAGCTCGATGAAATTTTCATTTAACGGGCCGAAGATTGATCTCTCCGTTCGTTCATCTGTGATGTCAACTTAGCTCAAAGTTTTCAACGCAACTTCCACCAAAAGTCGTGATTTCGCACTGGGAAAGATGAACTTCAACGGCAACTCTTCATTCCAGCAACAGATATGAGGTCCCGAATTTAGAGTTAAGTAGGGCTTCGTTTTGTTGACAAAGTTTTTGTTTGTTTTTTACGGATTTCTTTTTTTTTTGGTTCTCTGCAGTCCTGTATTTGATGATTCTGTTTTCTTCTTCAACTTTCATCTTGAATTTGTGTACATTGCTGATTCCCTAGAAATTTGAATGCGAAGAATATGTTAATAAAGTTGATTGCCTTTCTAAAAGATACAAAACTCCTCAGGGAAATACATTTCAAGATATATTCAAGAAATTCTAGGATTTTTACTTATCAAAATAAAAAACCTAAAAATCAGAATTGTCTTCATTTTAGCAATAAAACAATGACTAGGGGTTTTTTCTCTTCATCAGTCACAGTACCCGAGATTCCATTTTTAAATCGTGTAATTCAACAGTAATTGCACGATAATGGTAGAACAAAAGTACGTGCTTCGTATTCAGGCTTTATCTATGATTGGCTTTTATTCAATGTCGCCAACCTGCACATTGTTCATAAAATGATCGTCGTAACTTTTTCGCCAATCAACCTTCAGCACTCGATGCTGCTTTGTTTCTTCTATATGACATTCCTTTTTCACCCTTCAGTTTCATCATCAAATTACTTGGTAACTTTTATTGTCAGCAAAAGTTTCTCAAAAATTGCGTCATTTCTACGAAAGGAAAGCACGTCAAATAAGACCACAGTTGTAGACTGGGGCACACTGTCATTTAAAATTAACATCCAGTACTGTGTGTTGTAGTGATGGCATACCCACGGAAGTAGAGTGAGGACAGTCGTGAGGGGCCGGACTGTGCTGGAGTAAATCTTGGCCTCTGCTGAAACTCGAGATGTCACTAAAATTTTTACGCTCATCGCGAAATTGCTCTCTGAAATTTTAAGCGGGAGCATCTTGTAGAGAAAATAATGTTAATTGAACCTCAGATGCGTCCGTTGCAGTGGACGTCAGGATAAGGTACGTGAATTACAAGGAATTTATAATTTAGACTGGTGCCTTGAAGTGCAGGGCTGACTGTACTTCTCATTAGCTCAGCGCCCTCCACTCCGTTTGTTGAGTGCACTCTTCTGCTGCTGAGGGCTGGGGTGCGTAGTGCTCTCCACCTCGTTACTTTAGTGCACTTCGTCTCATTAATTTAGTGTTCTCCACCTCAATAGTTCAGTACACTCTACCTCATTAGTTTGGTGCACTCTACCTCATTAGTTTGGTGCACTCCACCTCATTAGTTTGGTGCACTCCACCTCATTAGCTTGGCGCTCTCCACCTCATTAGTTTGGCGCACTCCACCTCATTAGTTTGGCGCTCTCCACCTCATTAGTTTGGCGCTCTCCACCTCATTAGTTTGGCGCACTCCACCTCATTAGTTTGGCGCACTCCACCTCATTAGTTTGGCGCACTCCACCTCATTAGTTTGGCGCACTCCACCTCATTAGTTTGGCGCACTCCACCTCATTAGTTTGGCGCACTCCACCCCACGACTGCAGACACTCCTCCTTATTAGTTCGGTGTACTTCACCCCATTGCTTCAATGAACTCCTCATTAGCCCAGTGCGCTGCTCCTCATTAGTTTGTTTAGTGCGCTGTAGAGCGCACCCATTGCAATGTAATCATGCCATGAGTGATCGCAAGGACGGAAATTAGCATCATGTTGTTTTCTTAAGTTTAATTCAAAAGAGAAAAAACGGCTCGAACAATGTCTGAAAACTGCCAGTAATCTTTAATCTTGAACACAGAAAACTTGAGAATCATAACATTCAAATTAGTTTTTGCTATTTGAGAATTTATTCTCGTAAGGCAGAGCTCGGAGCCACTGCAGCACGTATTGCTCAATGCTGATCAGCATGGATTCGCTTCAAATGAACTAGCCATTAAAACAGATTTTATAGTTTTTGCAATCTCCGTATTAGAGGGATTCTTTATTTTAAATTTTTGCGAAGTTTACGAATAACAATTGAATTCATTTTTTTGTTACCTTGGGCTCAAGAAGATCCAATATGTTATAATTTCACTTTTTCAGTGACAGGTCGTTACAAATCTCGTGTGACTGAAGTTGTCGAGTTAGCTATTTGTCCCTTTCGAGAGACAATGAAAGAATTAGTTTCTTCTTTGAAAATGTCGAACGCTGTCGCATTTGTAGTGATCCTATTATTTAACATTGCTATTGCACCGCTTTCGCACCATTTATTTTATTTTCAAGGTCGGACGAAACTTTTCTGTGTCCTTGTCATCAAATCAATTATGAAGATTTTTCATCGTTAATCCCTCAACTCCATCCTTAATGGTGCCTTCCTTCTACCACTCTTTGGATCGCTTTTGTGGCGGATAGGGAGGCTTGAACTAACTAACAATCTTATCTAATCTTTTATCGTTAATCATGTGTTCATGTCTTTTCTTTGTAATATTTGGTGTGCTCCTACCAACATATATATAAATGATGTACATTAAATAATGCTGATTTATAATGTTAAGATAACGTGAACTTGTTTCGTGCTTTGAGATAACCATTAATTTCATCACGAGAATCTCCCATCTTTTCAAAGCATATGGGAATTGACACACTCGAGGCAAAAATAAAAATTTACTGCTAAGTTAAGAGCCAATCTGATAGTGATGTACCGATGTATCGGTATCGGTATCAGTATCGGCAAGTATCGGTCATTTTCCTGGTATCGGTATCGGTATCGGTATCGGCAAAATTCGGCCGATACTTTACCGA
>JACJUY010006227.1:15911-52807 GCA_014220935.1 Platorchestia sp. MABIK | reverse complement strand
GAAAAATTAAAGCGTTTGTAAAGCTTTTATTCAACGAAAAAAGTAACAAGTATCACACAAGTAAAAGTTCAACGAAAAAGTAAAAAGTATCTACGAAGATAAAAAGCATTCACGTTTACGACGCATGCAAACCGCACTTATCTCTGTTTCCGCAGTGATATTTTTAAGCCGGAGACGCGTGCCAAGTCGTCCGCCAAGAAGCTTCCAAAGAACAATTTGCGGCACTCATATGCATCTCCAGAAGAGTCTTTTTACGGCCAGTTTATGGTTCATTCTTAGAATTTGGCCCAAATAAAATCTGAGTGAGCATTTGTTACGATATTGCACTGAATTTAAGTGAGTTTAGCACTCCATCGTTTAAAATGCAAAAAATGATTCTCTGTAATTCTCTTGTATTTGAAGTAGTTATTAAGCATTCAGTGCATTCAATCCTAGACAATTTGTTTAAGCCAAGCCTTCCTCTTCGGATAGAAAGTCTCAATTTAACGGTAATTGGTAAGAGTTTTTGTTCAGTTGTGGTCTTAAAAAACTGAGAAAATTCAACTTGAAGAGTGGTCACTCGTCAAATGCAGTACAATTCCTTGCTCTGGAAGAAAAAAAACATTTATTTACTTCACAATAGGTTAACACCTATGCCAGAAAACGTTTCTTTATACTCGAGGCAAGTTCAAGAATGTTGTTTTCGAACGAAATCCCCTTATATCAAAAAGTGAAAAACGATTGCGTGAAAAATATTCGTTCACTCTCTTGTATTTCTTGCCAAATAAAAACTTAGAATTCAAGATACAAAGGTTGCGCTTTTGTTCTAGTTCTCTATGTACCTTTAGGAATTTCCATTGTTGGATTTCACTGCAACTGCACATGTAAGATTAAATGTACCATGAAGTTATCGAAAAAAATACAATCGCTATTCGTCGTCCATGAACATTTAAATTTTAGGATTACCTCGATTGGATTAAACAACACAGTTGCCACAAGTAAAGAGTTCTCGAAAACATCTGTTTGCTCATTTCAAAGCATTGTTGGGAAATTATGCTCTACTTAACTAAATAATTCGTTACAAAGTAAAGAGAGTTATTTACGTATATTTCAGTAGTTCTTAGAAAATTTAGCTTAGAGGTTTTGTGACGCTAACATGCCTTACATTGTGAGTTATTATGCGATTGTTCACTTTGTTTTTTACATCAGTTCTGTTCCAAACAACCTGAAAGAGTTACATGGAGAGACCCAAGTACAGGGTGGCGCATAAGTAACGCACCCTTTCGAAAGTAAATTTTAAAGATTTATAACCGCAATTTACACTGGGTATCTGTAGACAGGATACGACATGTAAATAAACTTTAAGAGTTCCTCTATCGCTTGCAATTAACCCTATCGTTATACCTTTCATAGTTTATTTATTATAATTTTTTAAAGGGTGCGTTACTTATGGGCCATCCTGTATAAGCTAAAAGAGCACTTTTTGAGGTGTATAATACCTTTTTACGAGCAGTAAAACTCAACACCAACAAAGGTCCTGGATATGCCCAAACAATCTCTGTATTTTATTTTATATTGTCTATTTTACATTTACGTTATAGGGTAGATTTTCCTCTGATGCATTTCAGCCAAAGCGTGTAAAACTGCTGAGAAATAAAAGCTTTATTGAAACCGGAAGTGTTTATAGAAAGGCGTTTCTTTCAAGGCTAATTTATGATGAAAGCATTGTTTCTAAAAAAACACAATTTTACACACATTTTTACAAGCTTAGAAACCGCCGAAGAAAATAAAGGTTTTATTCTTTTGACGTACTCCATCACGTAACTTGGAGTAAATACCCCATGTCTGCGACGGATCAACTTCCCTTTTCGCTTCAATAATCATAGACTTGTTCTTTATCTCCAGAACCAGAAATAGATAATATTAGGCTTCTCTCACTGCCATCAGCAGCGTACAAGGAGCACAAGTGTGAAATTCTGCAACATCGCCCCTTTCGATTCTCCAAAACGCTAATTTTTATTTACAATTCAGTTAGTAGTTTTTTCATTGCGTCATTTCAAATTGTCCCCTCAAGTCATAAACTCTGAATTGCATTACTACACCTGGAGAACGCTCTTGTATCTTGCTGGCGTCGCTTATCCGCAACAGAACATAAACATCAACAATGATCGTAACAATGTGTTTAAAAATTAAATCGTCCGTAAAACTTTGATTTACTTTAACGTTTCTAAACACTGGGGCAATAATTTATTCCTCAACTAAATGTAGCACTATAAAAAGTTTAATTAATTATTGAACACTATTTGCTCTTCAATAGTTTAAGATCCAAATCGAAAAGAAATACTAACGAAATTTGAAAAAAAACTGCTATTCTACGTGAAAATATTATGGAAGCAACAAGAAATTCGTCAAATAATCCGGTAATTAATTCTTAATTTATTAATCAATCTATTTCTAATCTCTGAATTTCCCAGCTGTTGCGGTGGAAGCAATCCCGAACCCTTAGGTCAATACCAGTTTCACCCACAGAAGAAAACCTGAAATCTGACTCTCATTCTTAATTATTGATTCGACAGACAACTATGCGGAAAACAGTTATCGCTTCTGAAGAACTTTTCTCACATAAAGACACAAACAAATAATTCGGTGCACCGTTCATATCAAAACAAGAGAATATCACATTTTACCATGAATGCGTCATCACGCCGCTTGGCTTGCCGTGGTAGAAATCATATGAGGCACCGGATTAAAAAATTCCAACACCAGGACAAGTGGCATTGTCAATTTAGTGATGACAGTCAAATGAAAACGTAAGCTATGAACTTGTCACTGCATCCAAACATCAGACGTTCAGGTGACCAAGTGACAACTAATTAAAATGATACGGCTACAAAAAATTGAGCGAAGATATCATTACTGAAAACTTTCACTGACGCTTAGTTGTGAGGTGTAGGAGTTGTGTTCCATTTCGGTGAAAATTTGCTTAGCGAAATTTTGTTTTTCAAATAGATGGGTAGAAATATTTCACATTCATACAGTAGATGGAAAAGCATGGTGCAGTTCGCAATTGAACTGAAAGAAAATGTGTTTTTGATAAAATTATTTCTCAGTGCTCGAATAATTTGATCGAATAAAATGTATGAGAGCAGACTGCAAAAGGATTTTTTTGTTATTCCAACGTCATTTTTGCAAAAAAAACTTTTTGTATGATGCACAAGAAGGCTGATAATTTAACACACGGTCCAGAAACATGTTTGCTGATATCTTCTCATTTGGAACGTTTAGCTTACTAGGCGGTTGCTTGTAAAAGATATGTGATATGGAAGTACTGCAAAATACATTCCCGAACAATACATTATTGACTCCTCTATGGTAGAAGTTAAATGATTTAGTACATGAACTGTTTTGAACGCAAAAGATAAATTGTGTTAACATGAAATGCATTAACTGAAATGTACGTTTTAATTCGAACATGAATAAGCGAAGTGAAATAATAATCCTACTTCAGGCGTATTCGTATCATGAAAAATATCTATAAGTGACCATGATAGAAAAGTAAATACGGAAGATGAAAAACCATGAAAATTTACGTCGCATTTCAAAGACAGATTCTAATTGTGATCAAATATACCAAAGCCATGCAAGTAGTTATCAAGTTTTAATGTAAAAATAACGCAAACTTAAGAACCCCTTCCTTAGCAGTAAATTTAAGTTAAAGGTAACGGAGAAGAAAACCCTTGGAAGCATCTCATTTGAATGTTTAGATAGCTAGATCAGTTTCAGCAATATCTGGGAGCAGAAAAGGAATCAAATTTCATACAAGTTGACCAAGAAAGTTCATAAAGTCTGTTGAAAACAGGTGAACAAAGGTTGAAAAAACACCTCACAACGATACTAAAAGATTTTTTTTCAAAAAGCACAGAGGTAAATTCCTGTCCTACAGTTTTTGAGGCATTTTTAAGCACTTTGTTGAGAAATTATTTTATCTCATGGAAATTAAATAACTCAAGGATGAGGAAGTTACAATTTTCTTGGCAACTGACAAAAAAAGTTAAATTACTAGCCATAATTTTTGGTCCCGCGAGCTATTAGTGCAACCAATACGCTGTCTAATGATAGAATGCGGCTGAAAGGAAGCAAGAAACCGGCCATTTTGTCGGCTCCGACCAGCGTGTTCGGCGACCCTCAGGTAAAGCGACCTGTGTGTGGACTCCATGTACTGCGATGCGCATCAAAGAAAAAGAAAACAGATTATTTTCAATAAAGATTATACGAAAGACATCATTGGTTTTTAAAATGTCTAAATATAAAGATCCTCAGTTGATATACACTCACGGGAGTCGTAATCCCCACGTTAAACGTCGAAAAAAATGATTGAGTTCAAACAACTGATGGTAAAAAGGAGAGCTGATCGCATGCTTGGCAGTTGCGCAGCTTTTCAGCGAAAACGAAGCCAATTACAATCTTGTTCATTGAAATAACACAACATGAAATATCAAAAAATGAATCTGCCAACATTTTCAAAAGGGATTTTAAGAGCATTTTTGGGACTAATGTCCCAAAAAGTTGTTATTCACTGTGGTTGAAAGCATGAAAGGTTGAAACCAAGGCTGAAAGCATGAAATTTTGTTGAAACTTTATAGACACTGCGAGATCCAATACATGACAGTCGAATTGTCATTGGAGTTCAAACAAAGACCTAAACAGGAGAAAGTAGGTTTTCTTTCAATAGATGTAGGGAATCTGTTGCCACAACTATAAACATCAATGTCGAGAAAATTCAGCTAATCACTATCGTCACACTTTAACGTCAAACGAAATATCAGGGTGTTTTTGGTTATAATAGATCAATATACAAGAGCGCGTGAGACCTCTTCAATAATTGTCCGCACTGCACATCGCTGTATTTATGTTCCACGTGATTTTTAGTCGCGATTTTCAGTTCCCGCTTTATCTTTTCAACCCATATTCTCTAAAATTGTAAAAAATTCTCCACTCTTTTAAAAATTTGTTTCAATGATTATTTTTTTATTCATAAATCTTAAGATCGTTCGTTTTAATTAAACAGAACGCGCTTTATAGGCGAGTCGTAGAGCATGCGGGTCGGATCCATCATGCTGGTCGTGTTATCTCTTTCTCCCGCGTGCTACGCTCAGGATTAGGAATGATTCGTGCGACCAAAAATTTAACACTGATAGTTCTGATATTTGCGACAATTAAATAGCAAATCTTGACTTGAACATTCGGGAGTCATTGTGTATTCATGAAATAAAACCATATCTCAACGAATGATAGGCTGCTTAACTTTTAAAAATAGGCAGCCGTTGACTAATTTTTACCCTCTTTAACACAATTGTTTTGAAAGCGTATGGGTTTTTTCTATGATACTTTGTTCACCTGTTTTCAACACGCTTGTTTCACATTAATAGACTATTTCACTGAGAATTTTTTATCCTCTAGTGCTTCAAAATTTTGTTGAGAATGATCTCTACATCTTCAAATTTAAATGGTTTCGAAATTAGGATTTAAAACCAATTTATTTTCCCCTTCTCCCAATGTTGTCGAAATGAAACTATAAAAACCCAATCCCACCAAAATTGACGGCAATAAAAAGCAATCTAAAGAGGATATAAACGATATGTGTATATTTTCCAACCGAACTTAAAGGACTTTAGGACAACTCATGAAATCTTTTCTCTTTGCCTGAGAAGGCTTGCAATCTAATTCAACCGGAACCATTCGAATGGCAAGGTTGAATGTGGTTGAAATTAACGAAGACTGTATCGATTTTTAAAATTCTTTTCGGGACTAAGACTTCCTTCCTTGCCCAGCCACATATTCATTATGATTTCTTTCAAGCTCCTTACTCTCAGCTGCTGATATCTTTTTCGTGACCCACAAACTGTGACGTTGTATGCCACAGTTCCACTTTTCCAATGTGGCATATCCCTTTTCACACATCAACTTTTCTTCCCAGCAACAAGACCACACTAAGAATGCCATACCGATCCGTCCAGCCGATTTAATTATTCCTTTTGATGAGGTTCTTTTTTTCAAGTATTGAGAGGTGTCGATTGATCCCCGAATGGTGGCTTTCGACGGGCGTGGTGAGTATTCGCTTTAATTTCCACCAACGTGTCCACTGAAATACCGCCAAGAGTTTTGGGAAAACAACTTCTCGCAAATGCGCTGTAGCATCATTTTCTGGACAGTTGGTGCCGATCCTCATGGCTTTCTACTAGAAGCCTCCCAATCCTTTTTATTTGGCGTAAAATTGTTATATGTATCACGATAAATTGTCTTACAAATACACAGAAGAAAAAGGGAAACTCGTTGAGGCAAGAGCTTTCAACTTTTCGATGTTTAAGCGACGTGTCTCGCTAGTTCTGAGGCTCAAAGCTCAGCATCAAAAGCATAAAAGAAGTATTCTAGTTTTTTTATTTGCAGTATTTTCCCTTAAATATGTCTGGAAGATGTATTCGAAATGCTTGCGTAATAGCCTGGTGTCTGAAACATGTAACTGGAATGGTCATTTGTTTGAGAAATGTAACTGAAATGGTCATTTTTCTGAGAGATGTCACTGAAATGCTTGCGTTGCAGCAAAGCGTTTGAACCAACGTGATCTTGCAGCTTATGTAATCTTCAAGTTGGATGAAAATAGAGGAGAAACCACTGAAACAATCTAAACGTATGCCTATGGTCTCAAAAAAAAGGTCTAAATAGTAATTGTACAAAGCATTAATTAGTAGTTGCAGGGTAACCATGCAAGTGTATGTGATCTGAAAGTGTTTTCAAGAAAAAATCCTTTGCTTTCGTTCCAACCTGGACTCACCAAAGAAAATTAGTCCAACACTATCCGTTCATGCTCACATAAGGAACATAGCGGTAAATTTCAAGGGTAACTTTGTAATTTCGCTGGGGAGGTGCTCTGCTAATTAGGAAGACATCCTGTGCTTGCTTTCAATTTCCCTTTAAATTCCAGTCTTCGTCTGCCAAAATTGGTGCAAGATCTGAGATAACATTCTAGGGCGCGAGATTATAATTAATTAAGGACTCGATATTTTTGTTCTGGCGGTCAGGTGAGGATTTGTTTTTGAAATTGAGAAATTCCTTAGCTTAACTGGACCGAAGGCTGAGTAGAGGGCGCTGGAGCTCTGAAAGCGATAGCGTCAGCTCTTTGATGAATCGAGGCTCGTTTGATCAAAGCCCAGAGTGGCGTCAGCTTCTGACCAAACTTGGTCTACCAAGACACAGTAATCTGAAGCTTGACCGTAGTTTCATTTTTCAATTAATTTAAATTAAAAATACTATGAAACTATTGTGATAACGAAATTTACTCTCAAAATAATGAATTTCGATTTTATATAAGTTTCAATCCTGCATGTGAAAAAAACTTGATTCAGAAGTGAAATAGAAGAATTAATGGAACGAGGCACTGTACAGTAGTGACTCACATGATGAAACCTTGGTAATTAAAGAATGAGGAAGGCGTGTACAGACATGAGTTAACGTGCACTTATGAAATATAGTAATGTGGTTATATTAATTTTATTTTACTTCCTAACGTAGGGGTATCAAAACAACCCAACTCTTAAAATTGGTCCAAGTTAATAAGCCTGACTGGCATTGTCCAGGCGTTATAACATGGAAACTCAGAATTTCCAAGCGATGCTGGAAAATGATGCTGGTGAGTGTGTAAATCCAGCATTGAAGTGAAAAATCTTAAGCACACGATGACTGTAATCCCGCAACTTGCTTAGTGTATAATATCTTGGCTCCATGTTTCAGCCTTATAAGAGGAATATTAATTTTGTTCTTTACTGTGGACAGAATGACCCGTAAGTTTGGTGCCCACGCAGCGTAGGCTATCACAAAACTCGGAATATTATAGCTTTCCATCGTCATGCTCGATTGTTTGCGGTGCGCGGCTCATGCTGCAACGTTCTCCTTTGTGGCACCGAGCGTCTTTGTGTAGCCTTCTTGTATTAAGGAGCAATAACAGCAGGACCATCGCTGTCCGCCTCCAACTTATGTCTCCGGTGGCCAGGTGGGGCGGGCTGGGCAGTATGGATGTCGGGCAGGTTGTGACGGTGTTCTGTTCCACTCTATAGACGTCGATGATACCATGACTCCTAATTTTACGTAATTTCGTCATAAAAAGGTTGTTGTTGCTATCTCGAGTAAGCCAAACAAACATCGTATAGCAGAAAATCATGAAATAATGACATTTATGCTCTTCCACAGTAGTTCAAGTGAGGAAAAATTAAAAAGACAACAGGAAAATTTCAACGCGGGTTTTACGACTTGTTTCACGTGGAAGAAAAATCATAGACTGGCTTTTCATTAAAACTGAATTGATTTAAATGAAGATAGTTCATTTCCTCTGGACTCTCAGGTATAGATAGCAAGCACTCGAGTGTCCGGGGATGGAACGTCAAATTAGGGTACATATCAGAGAAAAAATGTTATTTGCTATAGTTTCATTTTCATTCATAGCCATTTTTTCATTAAACTCAACACGGAAGGAATGATTTCATTATAACTAAGATCTAAACTTTTATTGAATGAATGTTAATGAAAAAAGCTCACAAGAACAGTTATTCCATTCAGTAGGTTTGTGGCACTTCGAGGTCTTCAATAACGTACGCTGGTATCCAATACACTATATTGGTGTCCAATATTCCACCTTGGTATTCAACAGTCCATGCTGGTATATAGTAAACCACGTTGGTATCCGATTGACAATATTGGTGTCCAATATTCCACCTTGGTATTCAACAGTCCATGCTGGTATATAGTAAACCACGTTGGTATCCGATTCACAATATTGGTATCCAATGTTCCACCTTGGTATTCAACAGTCCATGCTGGTTTATAGTAAACCACGTTGGTATCCGATTGACAATATTGGTGTCCAATATTCCACCTTGGTATTCAACAGACCATGCTGGTATATAGTAAACCACGTTGGTATCCGATTGACAATATTGGTATCCAATATTCCACCTTGGTATTCAACAGACCATGCTGGTATATAGTAAATGTTATATATCGCTGTGAGACTTGCAGGGCAAGCGCCGCCGGATGTCTTTGTTGCATTTGGGTTCGCTTGTCTGGGAGCCGGAAGAGCCATAAACCGCCGCCGGAAGCTGGCCGGCGAAGTCCTTTATGGTGCTTTGCCTCTGCCACGCTTACGACTACCGGAAAGTCCTTGTTCGACTTCCGGGCACTGCTAGTTATAAGGAGGGTCTGTAACCGACGGAATCAGTACATCATTAGGAGCCTTGCTGTGCTTTTACTTTCCCTTGCTCCGTAGAAGTTTACGGCTTCTGATACTGTAGCTCATTCATCGGTAGTTGCAGCTACCTCTGAAAATACCTCTAGTAGTGTCGATAGTACGAAACTACAGTAAACCACGTTGGTATCCGATTGACAATATTGGTATCCAATATTCCACCTTGGTATTCAACAGTCCATGCTGGTATATAGTAAACCACGTTGGTATCCGATTCACAATATTGGTATCCAATATTCCACCTTGGTATTCAACAGACCATGCTGGTATATAGTAAACCACGTTTGTATCCGATTGACAATATTGGTATCCAATATTCCACCTTGGTATTCAACAGACCATGCTGGTATATAGTAAACCACGTTGGTATCCGATTCACAATATTGGTATCCAATATTCCACCTTGGTATTCAACAGACCATGCTGGTATATAGTAAACCACGTTGGTATCCGATTCCCAATATTGGTTTCCAATATTCCAACTTGGTATTCAACAGTCGATGCTGGTATCCAGCAAGCCACTTTGGTATCCAAAAGATCATTTCGCTGTCCACCAATCTACGCTTTAATGGGAACTCTAGGTTTGTGTTAACTTTTAGACACTTGTTCGTGTACACTTCAACGATGACAAAATTGGTCAGACACAAATGACATGTACGCTGTACAGATGGACCCTGCACCGATGACAAAACTTGTTAGACGGAGGCGACAGAATTGAAAAAAATTTATTGCTCAAAAATAAAATTAAGTGATGAAATTTGAATGTAATAATGAAAACAAAAAGATGTCCTTGAACGCAAAACCCCATGAACTTAAAATAAAAATGATTAAAATTGCATTATGTGGGTAGCGAAGTGATATGAAGTTATCATCATATACAGTATGCAGTATTTGCATATTATGGAGAGCTAACTAACCCATCTGAGAGAGCTGTTTGTGAAAATAAACTAAATGGACAACAATTAGAAATAGTTACCGAAAAAATTATTGAAATTAGTTATCATTGAATCATAATTGTTATTGTTTTGAATGAATGATTAATTTGGTTACCCTGCCCGTCAACTGCTGCACAAATTCAATTTTTCATGATATACATATAATATTAAATCAATTCATAAAGAGTGTTTTCTCTTGATACTTCTGAAAACTCTATTTTTGAAAAAAGAGTAAGGAATTTGGATTCAATTCCACTTTTCTAGTCATCTCAATCAAGTTGCAAATGGCGAAAAGGATTCAATCCATTTTCGTCATTGTACCAGGAAATGGCACCGACAGTTCAAGACTAGTTTTTGTTATTGTTTCTATCAGCGCTTCTATAAATTCAGCGGCTGAAACGAACAGAGAGCTCTAAGAGATCCATGACAAGTCTTGATTGTCGTTATCTATGGCCGGCCCGTAATGGAAGGTCAAAAAAATGAAATTGAGATCTGTTATTTTAGCAGATGTGAGGGCTGGATCAAAGCCGATCGCCGCTTGCAGTTGAAGTTTAGGGATGAACGTTATCAAAGGTAAGTTATTTCTAGCCAAACTCTCAGTGTCGAATTTTTCATCCATACCTACGCTGGCTACTTTGAATCATTCGAGTAATTTATGAGACAACAATGTTGAAAATTTTATTTTATGTTCTGCTAATCATTTTCCTAGCTTTCGAAAAAATTATTTAAAAAGCATGGTCTGAGAATTTCGTTTTCATGGTTCATTAATTTATTATCAAGTTTAGTCTTATCAACGAGTAACACAAAAACTTGTTAGCAAGGCTATAGCACAACGGTTAAGAATTTACGCCAGTTAAAACAAGTACAATTTCATAGATTTTACTTTGAATTTTGCTGTAAATTAAAATTAAAGCAGTGCAATTTTACGATTTATAAATTGAAATAAATTTTCAAAGAAGAAGAGAATGTTTTGCAGTTTTGCAGAAAATGGATTGAAATTATGAAGCAAAATTTAAATGGAAAAAAAAAAATAGTTTACTGTCACCAGGACAAAGGAAGTTCTCAGAATGAGTTGAAAAACCTGAGTGTATGGGCCCTTAGTAGGTTTGAAGAAGTTTTTCATATTTCAAGCAATGAAAATTTCACTGCATGTATAGAAACGTTAAACACAAAAAAAAACTGAAGACGGTTTCAAATTCAAAACTATTCTTTAGAGTAAAATCTAATCCAACAATTTCTACACTTGTTGCAATTGTTTATAGACCGGATAGTAGTGAATTGCCCCCAAAGCGTTGAATGGTTCATCAAATGTTCCCAGGTTGGAAATGAATTGAATTCGATAAGCGATCTACAACGCCATCATCTCACTGCCATAACAAGTTGTGTGAAGCATCGTCAGAACATGAATCTGGGAGGAGGTCAGGACGTGTTGATTTAAGAAAGTTGATTTGATTAAGGCAAGAAGTCAGCGAAGAAGCTCGTGAATGTTGTTACTTGCTGTTACCACAATTTCTTGACTAATACAACATGATTAAAAGTGCGTTATCATTTTGTCTACATTTGTTCGAACTTTTTTTTTTTTAATTTCTCTGTGTGGTAAGCGTACATAATCATTTAATTTTGTTTACCTCCGAGCAGGAATTGAAACTAACCAATCAAAACCGTTCAAAGCCCATGTTTGTTGAGCTCAAACTTGATAACTCGCCAACTCCGTCTTTCTCAACAAGTGTTTTTACAAGTTTACTCGTTCCCTTATTAAGGTTTAATGACCTGAACTGCCAAAGTTGCAGCTCTGTTGTTTAAATGATTCGATTTTGGAATGTTATTTCTCATCTATAAATATTATTCATTTCATATAATTGACCCTTTGTCATTCAAAATTTTCGTTTTCAGTTCAAATCCCATACACAAACATCCATTTGATTAATTCGCAGTCTTAAAATGATCAACTCACAATCGATTTCATATGGCTTTTAAAACTAACCTGCAATAGGTATGTTTCTAATCGTCGTGTGGGTCATTCTTCTTATATTAGAGTAAAATTTTTTAAAAAATCAGCTCTTACGTACCACACACATTACAACTATATAAGTTTCACTTACAAAAGGTAAGGCGGTCCAGTATAATTCAAATACGCAAATCACTCCATGAGATTTTTTACTCCCTCTCAATTACTCAATATTGATCTCAATAATGTTATCGTGTAACTCGCGGAACAGATTTCAATCGACTTGTCCCGCAGTTTTTACGGAGTAACTAAAAGATAGAAGACGGGGCTCGCACCTTCATCAATCTCATGCCTTTGAAGTGTGTCCAGCTCTGCAGCAAGTTTTGGCAGCTGCGTCCCCCGCTGGTCGGTCACTGGTGCTCGGAAAGTTCTTTACTGTAAACAAAAACTTGACGTGACTTCGTGTTAAGAAAACCTCTCAAACATTGATGTAGTGGCAAGATTGAACGCCAATCACTGTATTCACTTTTCTTTTAGCACGGGGATAGTGGAACTTGATGCATTTGCTACCGTGCATTATGTGTGATCCAAAATTATAATTTACACTTAAGTTAAATTATAAATACACTTAAATTTCTTAATAACACTAAAGCCGAAACGATATCTAGGTAAATGTATTTAGTTCAGTTTATTAATTTCAACACAATTTCAATCTACATTTCAGATCATACTGTTTTTACATGGACTTCGAATCTGAACAATTTTTTTGCGTTCCTGCGTCCACTTTAAAATTGTGGCAAGATAAAGTTGCCCCATCAATTTCTATTAAATTATCCCTGCAATCCGTATACCTGATGGTAAATTGCAGCAGACCAGAAAATAACAACGATTTGATGAAAAAACAGCGGTTTCAGTTTCAAATGCATGGTAGACTAGACCCCCGTGACCCATTGCGTCTGTTCATTTAGAATTGGTTTATCTACTTGTAGTTGGTTGACATTCGTAGTTTTCGCTATAGTGAAATAATATTATTACCACAGAAGATATTTCTACGAGTAATTTCTAAAAAGTCAGTATGGAATATTGACATGAAATGTCTTTTGTAAAATGAGCATTTGGAATAAGTCGCCCCCATTTTGAAGGGTATGAGTCATTTATTATTATTTGAACTAGGAAAGGGATCAATTTCTTGCAAGTGTTACGGAAAGATTTATATAAGTTGTAATTTGAAAAGAAGACTACCAATTAAGTAGGTTATGCTATTATGTTTTTAAAGAGTGGAAGTTGGCAACATCCCAACAAAATTGAAAGAAATTCATGAGTGTGTTGTACATCGAGGAATATATATATATATAAATACACACATAGACACAGTTGTAAATATATATATATAGTATATACATATATTTTTATTTATATAAATCAATATGTATACTTTGTAAAACTCAAAAATTCCTTCACTTCAATTCCTTCACCCATTTTAAAAAGTTCGAATGATTCTCTGTATTTTCAGGTTTTGATATTTAATCCTGGCTAAACATTTAAACAAAAAAAAACTACAATTGTAGAGCTGTTTAGGGCTGCAAAGTCTCCAGAGGACATTTCCTGAAACTGGAAAGTTAACAGAATGGTAGTCTAGAGGACTCTAAAAAGGTTTGAAGAGAATGGAAAAGCGGAAAATCAACTGGGGAAAGGTCGCCTCCGCAGTGTAAAAGGTCAAAACAGGTTAAGTTCACCAGAGAAAACGTGCTGAAGAATTCTAAGAGGTCCATCGAAAGTCTTCCCAAACGAGGGAATGTCCAGTATAGGACCATGTTCACTGTTCTTCGTCAAGATCTAAAGATGTCTCCATACGAACCTGCACATGAAGAAACAGCTACTAGCTGCTAAAACTGTGGAGAAACGTCTCGTCAGAGCCCAAATTCTTCTCTCTCGAATTGAAAAAGACACGCTGCCCAATCTTGTGTTCAGAAGAAGTTCGACGTAGAGCAGTACTTTACCTTTTAGAATGATTAAGTTTGGTCACGAGATGGTGAGAATAAGGCCCGATTAAGCTGCTTCAGTTATGATGTGGGCCGCTGTTACTGAATCTGGTACGAGCTTAATGGTTTTTGTGAACCAGAGGGGGAAACCACAAAGTTTTCCAAGAAACCAAGAAAACTATCGAAATGACATTCTTGAAAGATCTTTGTTGCGCCAGGCAAAGAGATATAAAAAATATCCATGGTCTTCACAGGAAGATTCGGTACACTCACATGGAGCTATGAAAACCGCGTGAAAACAAGATTGGCTTTCTACCTATGTTCTCAATTTCATATCCAAGAGGAAATGGCCCTCCTCATCACCAGATTTGAGTCCTCTCCCCTGGATTTCAGCAACCTATCATCAAAGTGTGGAGGTTCGGAGGGCTGAACTCAGCAAAGAATTGGCCAAAATCCCTTAAACAATAATTCTTGACTCTTGAAATCACTTTCCGAGGCGTCTCCAGCTTGTAATAGGCGACATTGGTGAACATATCGAATAAGTATCAGCTTTTTACAATTTTTAGACACCTGAAGAAATATTATTCTGTACCATTTCAACATCTTATTTATTTAAATTAATACAGGAAAAAAAAAATTTGTAACGAGAATCATTGATGACCCTGTATATATGTATATATGAGTATGTACGGATCAAGGGGTGATATTTGAACAACGAATGACATTCTTGAAGGATTTTTTTCCCTATGATAGAAAAAACACTTTAAAAAACACTTGGCTTGAAAAAACAAAACACTTAAAAAAACACCTTAATAAATAGGTTATATATAACGTTGCTGCAAAGACCATGGATTTGTGTATCTATTTATACAGTAAATGTGTATATATCATTGGGTACGAATGTGAGAATAAGATTTTAGATCGCCTATTCAAATGAATTGAATGAGCTTAAAAAACCTTGTCTATATAACAAAAAGAAATTACATTGCTGGGTTCTACATATACCAGAAGCCCAGGTATGAATTTCAAATTTTTAGTTCAGGTTGTGCCAAAGCATAGCTATTTTTAGTCCAGGACTATATAAGAAATTTCATTTACCGCATAACTAGTCTTATTTTAGCATTCAGCTCCTGAAATTCCTGCAGTCCTGTTTTTACTCTAAAATTCAAACATCTTCACGTGCTTCTCTGCTATTGATTACAGGTTCTATTTTTTCGATTCGTAATCTTTTTGATATCTGCCTTGATTTCAGGAATTTTGCAGTGGTGTTTTTTTTCTTGGAGTCCTGGTGATATGCATTCTGATGTGCCGCTTGTCTAGAGCTCAAAATAACCGTTGGGCTCGCGGAATTCCACTTTTTTCGTTTTCACACGGTGTCATGGTACCAGAAGTAAAATTGTACGAACAAATGAAGAATTTACTGAACTTGGATTTTGAGACTCTTGAAATAAAACTCCCGGTTTTTCCCGGCCGTTACTTTAATTGGGGTGCAGCTTTGCCAGTTTCATGGAGGGAGAGAAATCGTAGCCTGAGGCTTGAACAATCGTACCAATCAAACCATGTTTTCAGATCCATACGCTAGGAATGAAGCGGCTTGGGTTCGTTTCAGATTATGATTTAATTGACTCAACTGAACACACCACATTTTTTTCGCTAGAATATATTTTTGATCCTGAAACGTCCAACCCTAACGTTCTCAATACTAAAGAATTTCCAAACGCAAAATTGACAAAGTAATGACCGAAACTAGCACAGCATCACGTTCCTACTCAAACCTCAAAAGTTTTACTTCTAGTTATGAGGTCACACAATTCAAACGACAATTTGTGAGTGTTGTACTGTAAGTCTCTGAGCGAAACACAGTCAAATTTTCACCGAAAATCAAAATGAGAAACTCATCGCCTTGCAATATCTGTTGTTTGAGAGCAAAACTTCAGCATGCGCTTGGCATGGATGACGTTTACATCAGAAGCCCAACAATAGTTTAAATTTGAGCAAAACAAATTACCGAGTTCCTCCGCGCTGCAGTGTCACTCGCCGAGAAGAAGCTGAAGGTCGCTGTCACCGCAGGCAGGACCCAATATCGAGCTCGGTCTCTCAAGAGCAGATTCGAGCGCTATCAAGGAGAGGTTTGCCAGACTTTGCAGAGAAGAAGTTTTTCACCCAGAATTTTGAACGTTTTACGTGGCTCAAGAGCAAATGTTGGATTCCCCAATTTTATTTTCTACGTTATGTTCCGTAAAAATTCAATGATTGTAAAACGAGACCAAATTGCATGATGTAACACAGCACGCTACGAAACATAATATCTTTTAACGTTGTAGAATCTCATGATAGGGAAATTAAGTACATTCCATTTTGAATCTTGTTTAATCTCTTCTAGATAACTGACTGAAAAAACTGCACGGCTTATATTAAACTTCCCAAGAACGTTTAGGTTATTAAGATAGAGTTGGTGAGAGATATTTGGAATACCCAGCGAGACGGTAACGGTGACAAAAGACAGGATGATGTGATGGCTTAGTTGGCCTCATAGCTATAGGTTTTACTCAGTCAAGCTCAGCGATTTTGAGTCGCAGAGTTTCCTGAGTCACGAAAACTTCGAGGTGACGTCCACCATGCACTATTCCTAGTGTTCGGTAACAGCAGCACTGGCGCGTTGACGTAATACATACTAGGTGGCGAAACCTCCGTTGATGATGAGTTGTGTATAAAGAATGGAAGTGGGAACTACGCCGAATTCGTTGATGTCTAATGATCTCAATGACGAGCGTTGGCTACAGAATGCGTTAACGAGAGTGTGATGCGGCGCGCATCAAGTTTTAAAGGAAATAGACGTTAAGAAGAGAAAGTACGGAGAGCGTAAGCCTGAGCTGTCTGCTCCGGTCGAATGGTGAGGTGGGAAGGAGCTCTTGGTGAGAAAGCACTGATATGTGAGCGCTTAGAAGCTGTCGTGATGTTGAGGAACGTTTGTGAAAAAGAACTGGTGTCAGAACACTTTCCCATTGAAGAAACGCTTGCTTACGGAGTACATGGGAATGAGCGCTGGGTGAGGAACTACTTGCTCTGCAAACAAAAAGCAAGGGCTGTGTGTTGGTGCTGTAAAAGGGTAACGAGGTTGAGTGCTTTTGTTAAGTCAGTTCTTTAGACATTTGAGTGGGGCTGGAAGAAGAGAGCAGTGAGGGAGTTTACTCTGGCTATGTCACGTGAAAGACAGCGTTTGATAGCCGTGCTTGTCCTGCTCCTAGAGCGGGGCAAACTTCTGGCGTCGTTAACAAAGTAGAAAGCAACAAGCTCTAAGCCTAAAGTTGGGACTGAGACTTTAGAAAGCAGAACAGAGAAGTCTTGATAATTTGCTGTCGCAAGGATGACCGTAGAATTAGGAGTGAATAATATATGGTGAAACAAATTGGCAGAAAGAGCTTCTTATACAGGCTTCACTCCGGAAGTGGTAGGCTGCGAAGCCAAGCCGTTTTAGATAGACGCGATTGGCTGGCTCGGGGTGCCAGCAGGTGTGTGATATTTTTACGAGAAGCTTGCACTCAAGTCGTAGTTTTGGCTTTGCAAAATGTGGTCATGGCGCGTGGTTATTGGTTCGCACACGGTGGCTAGTTGACACTTGGAATTAGCATGGATAGCTGACTGTTTGTTTGTAGTGGTGTTTGATCTAGTCAAGACGTGCACTGAGACATAATTCCAATTTTCATGTAATGTGAAAATTTTTTTTAAATAATTAGCGAACATGAACAAAATATTTGTCTTCAATTAAAGTTATTTCTGATGATCTATGGCGTTAAAGAGACAGATAGGGAATAGTTACTCGTGCAAGAGATCATGAAAGTACTAGGTATAACTCAACTTCGAAATTATTCTAATTTATTCTTAAGGTCGTCATTTTTATTTTTTTTTCATTATTCAAATTCAAATAATTTACAACATTGCTGCCTTCCTGTAACAAATGGGCTTCTGCAACGTCGAAATTATATTGCCTCGCATTATTGCCTCTTTCTTAGGGAAATACAAAGTTGAATTAACTATACATGGATGACGAACATTTCTCGCACGAAGCGATTTACCTTAACAAAATACATTGGGGAAAGCTTTTTCCTGGACCTGAGAGAATGAATAAATTTCGAGTCAAAATCGGCAACTATAAAGGCATTCAAAACTTGGAGTCGAATTAAGATCTTGTTCGCAACTTGAGATTCATATTAAATTGGCCTCGTTTGAAACATAGATCGTACGGATGAGGCTGCTACAACAAAGTTTTATTTTAAATTAAAAAGAGGACTTCTCTAGTCATTACTGTTATGTCGACTGATATGGAAAACAATATGATGAATAGCAACAACGAAATTTACGTAGAGATATGGATCGAGTAAATCCTACGCAAAAGGTACAAAGTATCGAGTTTTCTTAGTGAAAAAGTTGTTCGTGTATGAAATTAAAAGCGTTCAACGCACAAACTTTGCTTGATATTGTTATTCCTTTTTTACGGTACTCTTTAAAAATAGCCTTTAATGTAACAATGTGGAATATTGTTACATTAAAATAACAGTAATTGAAGCTGGAAAAATTCTAACACATCGGAGAAATGATTGAAAAATCGTTTGAGCATATTAAATAAAAAATGTTTGAACACTATAAGTAACTATCAAGACATAAAGGCATTTTCTTGAGCACGTTAACGCAGCATATAATTTCTTCTGACCTATTTGCTTTGTGATGTCTGGCACGAATCAAAAACTAAGTAAACCATAAAATAGACATAGGGTGCAATTCCATCATTTAAGATTCAAAAAACCACAAGCTCTCATAATCTCTCACTCCTTATGAGTTCAATACTGAAAATCTAATAAGTTACAAATATTTTTATGAGAATTGCAGGACAAGATTGAGACTGTGCGTCAGTTTTTGTGCCAAACTTCAACACTTCTCCTATAGCGTAATAATGAATGAGAATATTCTCTTTCAATAGAAGACTTAAATTTTCTATTATTTGGTCAGTTTGTGTTTCCTTTTGATGCCTGAACTTGAATGTGTAGAAACACCGCCAAACGATCGTCTCTAGATGCGGTTCAACGACTATATGAATTTAAATAAATTAAAAAATTCTAAAATACACAGAGAAGAAAATATCGTGAAAACCTTAAAAATTTTACGGTACGAGACAACGAAACTGATCGTTACTCGCATTCCCTCAAAA
The DNA here is from genome assembly GCA_014220935.1 of Platorchestia sp. MABIK. Lineage (NCBI taxonomy): Eukaryota > Metazoa > Arthropoda > Malacostraca > Amphipoda > Talitridae > Platorchestia > Platorchestia sp. MABIK. Next base: position 33,462 of record JACJUY010006227.1, on the reverse strand, counting down.
ATGAAATGAAAAACTTTTCTTTGACTTTAAATGCAATGTTACTACTTCGAAAAAGTAATGAGCTGCTTGTTGAAGAGCTGGTGAATTTACATCAAACAAATTCTTGTTCTCACGCAAGTTTCGAGTATGTTACGGGTTGTGAAATGAAAATGTGCGAGGTCGTGACTCAAACATTTTTTATTCCACAAAGTCATCACCATGTTTTTGTATGAACGACTCAGAATTCTGCAGGGAATTTTCACCACATTTTTCAGCAAATGCGCGCACGCTCTCGCTGTTTCTTTGCTCGTAAAGCGTCCTAAGTCTAACAAGATTGTCCTAATTACAGCCTTGTCGCTGCGAATTTGGCCGTGGTCGTCCATTCCAGAATTACACACCAAAGAAAATGAAGTACGGCGGCAGTAGATCGGAACCCGTGAACTTAATGCACTCCAATAAAACTCCGCGAAAATAAATCGGGGAATTTAGAGCGAAGTAGAGAAAAATTAGTGGGGGAAAGGAATTTGACCCTTGAAAAGCACGTAGTTTATTGCTTCAAAAGAAAGATCAATGATTGCAATCGTTCTGAACTGTGTTCGGTAAAGACTAAAGTAAGTTCAAATTTTTACGTCTCTTTATGCAAGATAAGTTTTTAAGGAATAAATGAGTTCACAATAATTGCTTGACTTTTTCGCATTTTCCGTCATACATCGCACACTTTCGACAATCAAACTGTTCCTAACTTCATCTTTCAAAGAACAAAACTAAATATTTACTGTTGCCCTCTACAACAGAATTATCAAACGAAGATTTCATCAATTGACATTCAAATACTGATGAGTGAAACCTTATGTTTCGCCACTAATCATGAATTATTTGACTCATCGTAAATCTTTTCGGCAATAAATAATTTTTACTTATTATTTCTAACACGTGCAAATTTAGGCTAAAACGAGTGCTGTCTGGGCTTGCCAACGTATGAATATTTGTCTCATCAGAAATTGAATGTGAAAATTCATTTCATCTGTAGTAAAAAATGATTTGTAAAATATTTTATTTTAAAGTCGATTGAATTTTTTAGGAAAAGTTCATACCAAAATTTGATGTAATGAAAAATCCTTCCTCATTTTTTCGCCCTTTTAGTAATAATTTTTCTGCTTAACGAGGAGTATAATCTCAGAAGATGAGATTAAAAAGGAATTCATCGATTTGAACCCATAAAGGTCGACCGGACCTGACGACCTAGCTTCCCGTTGTTCAAAGAAACAGGCATGGTAGTCAGCGAACACTTAGCGAACATCTTCATTTGATCGCTGGCAATTGGGTCACTTTTGGAGGACTAAAGACAAGCGGATGTTACTCCAATTTTTGAAAATGGAAACAAATCAGTACCCAGTGACTATCGCCCAATCAGCCTGACATCTACAGCCTTTAAAGCGATAGAAAAATGTTCGAATTCAGAATGACGAAATATCTTCAAATTCATAATTTGATTGCAAACCCTCACATCGGGTTCCGGGAAAAGGCAGCTGTCTTACAAACCTACTTGACTTCCTTGGAGAAGTCACCCGAATATTCAAATTTACGAAAATCAAAGATTTCGTATATCATGTATTTCAATTGGCTTTCAATAAAACTCCGCTCGAAAGGCTGATGACCAAAGTACCAGCCAATATTATTTAGGAGAACTAATTTGATAGAGACAATATAAACGAAATCGCGCTCAAAGTGTAGCGATTCACGAGCAATATAGAGCACGGACGTAAGTAACTTCAGGGGTTTCTCTAGAGAACATTTTAGGTCCATTACCCTTCATTATCTACATATATCAACGACCATGACCTCAGAATCATCAGTGAAATTGACAGATTGGCGGATAGCACGAAACTTTGTCTAAGGGCGTTCACCGAGCGAGACAAAATTGACCTGAACCTTCCTCAACACTTGACCGAAATTTAGCGAATGAGCTTAAGATCAAAAAGCACCTAGTAACACGCGCTGCTAGAAGTAATCGGCATTTCTTACATGCAATCAACGATACTTCAATTGAAGCAGTAGACTAATGAGGAGATCTTGGCTACACTATCACTAAAAATCTCATGCATTAAAAACCAGCAAAAACGCGTAATAATTCCGAGCACAATTTCTGGTAATTATGTAAAAACAATCATACCACGCCTATATTAAGTGTTAGCCCAACCACATCTAAAATACGTACAGGAACTCTGATCCTATGACAAGAAATCAAGAAAATGAAGAGAATTCAGCGTAAAGTAATGAAAATTATTCCAGGACTCCTTGAACTCTACGACGAGTGACGTCTTCAACTGACTGAAACAATTTCTCTTGAACAAAGAAGACTGCGAGACCCATTAATAAAGACCTTCAAATTAATATATCTTAACGTCTTTAATTGGTGTTCCTCCAGAAAAGCTTTTTGACACTGAGGACAATGTCCGAACTCTGAAATAACGTCGGAAATTAATGGGAAAAACTATAAAGATAGCTCAGGTCCCAATTTTTTTTGTAGAGAAATTGTCTGAATTTTCAACCGTCTTCCAGAAAGTGTTGTCTCTGCTAGAACGGTGGATAAGTTCATTAATCGTTTTAACCATTATTGGGTTCGCTATCCCAAAGTAGTCTGAAGAACGAGGGTTAATCAAATTTCTAGGATTCCAGGGAGATTGGAAATGAAAACACTCCAAATGTGAGTAAACAAACATTTTCAGGAAGCGCATACCTCAAATGATTTACATTAATTCGAAAAGTAATGCCTCATTGGATTGTAGAGTCAGCATGGCGTGATAAAAAAAGGTGATCTTTGCTTCAGTTCTATTGAAAATTCGGAAAAAGCTCTCCACTCATGGAACCACACTTTTTACAACTGCCTTGATGAGAGATATTGAGTTAAAATAATGCTTGTATTTGAAAACTGACAGTCAAATTGCGTTTTTTTCGTGCCTGTGCATGATTGGTGCTTTGGTGCTGTGGCCTTAGAGAAAACGTGAGAATGAACCCCTTGGTTCGTTTCTATTGTCATGTTTTATCTTTTTTATTCCAGACCACTCATTACTTGTTTTTTCAGGATGCATGCTATAAAAGTCCTTAAAAAACATTCTTCGTAAAATAAGTATTTATAACAGATCGGATTCTCAATAAAGCACGTCGAATGTTTCAGTACAGCCATATGTTACTACTGAAATTAGAGGGTAGACTATGACAATCTACTTAACAAACAAGATCATCAGAGTTTCACACGTATGCTGACTTCAAGAACAACCTCGGCTGTTAACATAATAACCCCAACTGCGCTCACATGACAAACGAGGCCTGTCTTCATGCAATAAATGCTAGAGTGGCGACTGAATTAGCGAGCAAAAATTATTGATACGGGCCAAGACGTATCACTCTATCTGCTGAATTAAAAATGATTATTGAACAATTCAGACTGTGCGGCGCATAGTAAATGAATGCACAATAATTAAATGGAAAACTATTGCATACATTTATGAGTAACAAATTGGTATGTTGAACGAATAAGCCACCATTTGTCATATAGTCTCAACAACATTGGGAAATAATTAGGATCAAAAGTGCCCTATTTGAAGCAACCGACAGCAATTTGTCGTGAGCAGCTTGTACTATGGAGCACCAAATAGAAAGTTATTCGAACATGATTGTAATTTATAAATGAGTAGCAATTTATTTCTCAGATGTACCCACTAATTTATTCTTTCAGTGATCCCTCGTAGCTATTCTTTGTTCTCAAACGTCTTGTGAAAAAATTCTCGAAAAAGAATTTGCCTCTGGTAATGCAGTGCCTTGGATTGCTGTGATTGTATTGTGATCTTTAAAATACTCGTTTGTTCCTTTTCTTGACACCTGAACCTTTCATGGAAATACATTCCAAAAAACCCATCATGAGAATTGAGTTCCATACATTTCAATATTTCTGAATCCTTTTCCAATCCATGCTTCTCAGTGTTTTGGTCCGCATGACTCTCCCAGTTTATTCTTTCGTTTCGAACTCTAGAAGAGCAATCGAGAAACCGTTCTGAAACCGCCTTCCAATTTGAAATTCCTTGTGCTGTCATGAAGATTTTAGCCTCTGTTCCGACGGTGGTCACGCTCGAGAGAGAGCAAGACACGTTGCCTGCTTGTCTATGGTCTTGCTACGGGGTCGGGAGTGTAAACAATTCACGCAGCCGTAGCTCTACAGGTGCGACTTTCAAGTAGACTTCGGTATGCTACGCGTTGCAGCACGAGGAGCGACCGAATCACCTTAGAAGAACGTACGCTGCCAGTTGCACAGCAACGACCATTAGAGTTAACTGAAAATATGTTTCCGTTGAAGAGATCCAGAAGTGCTTTTACCGCCTCGCTCTGGCTTCAAATTTTGATCGTAATAATAAATTTCGATCAATTACTGATATTTCTTCACAAACACTAAGTGCGTTCAGCGCATATCACTCAACCATTCAAATGTGTTTTTTTGTGCGTCATTCACTGACTCTATGGCAAACTGTCGATAGAGAGAGTGACGTTGTTATTCTACAGTTTTTGCGGATGTACTTTGAATCTTTGTTCTGCTGTAGCTTCTCATACTATTTTCTAGCATAGTTTGGATAAAAGTTATTTAACTGTTTTCAAAGAAGGACCAATGACAATTCGGCATCAAATGAAGTACAAGGGTAAAACAAATTTTTTGTCAGACAATATTGGGAAATCGCTGATGCGTTCCAGAGAAAAGTTCGATGTTGACTAAACAATTTATTTTGGTCGAGATAGTCATCCTCAAAGCAATATCTTTGCCTAACAAATTGGACGTATTTTCCTCAAACTTACTGCCCGGTAATTTTTATACTTCACCCTCACGAACATTTTGAGAGCGATGGACATCGGGCAAGACCACAAACTGTTGTTCTCAATCTTCCAACTCCGATAAAGAAACGATGACAACTCACCCAACAACAGGATCTATAAAAGCATTTACTTCACGAAAGGCCAACCACATCTCGGAACCTGGATATCAATTAGAAACCGGTCCATTCAAAAAGAAACTGGTCCATTGCTACGTTATTTTATGCCCTTTCGTAGTCATACCGAATTTTCTTCTCATTTTGAGACCTGATCTTGATAGAATTGAGTTGAGTTAAGCAGAGCATCTTGAGTTCTAGTGTTCCTCCTATTGGCATATTGATTTCGATAAAGTAAATTTGATTGATCAAAGTATAATGACAGTTGATTTGTTATCACTTTTTCTCGCATTTTGGAGCGGACAGATGAAAGACTTATGGGTCTGTAGTATGATGCCGTACAAATATCAGCAGTTTCATGCAACAGTCTAATAATGCATGGAGCACTTTCATTGGTCGGGAAATTGATTAGGAGTTATTGATGCAATAATTATCAAACGAGTTGTTGGGGGTATATATAACTGGGACGCTGTTTTTGATATATTGAAGGCAGATACCATCATGTCCGACTCCCTTTGTGTTTTTCAATAAGTAGAACATTTTTCGAAACTCAGGTTAATTGACAGGACGTGGTCTTAACCTCGCACTAGCACGTGCAGATGTAATAGTGAGCGAGTTTTCAAACTGACGGTTGATTTGGATTAGTTTAACATACTACATTGAAGACTTGAGCGCCCACTTTTGAGAAGAATGTGTTGAAATCAGTGGCTGTTTCCAAGGGATTTACAGCATTACATCTGCGGTTTAAAATTTTATGTTGGGTTTCGGGTTATTTTTTTGCCATTAACGTTAATAGAATACTAAAAAAACATCTTCGCTCATGATAAGTTCCTTGTTCTTAGTGAGGCCAGAAACTGAAAGGCTTAGGTGTCAAAAGCGGATGATGTAATATTTTGATAGAAGCACTCGTTCAACTGCGTCAAGGTCATCGAAACATCCGGAAGTTGTGGTTTGAATTTTTCACGAGTTTTCAACATCATTTTTTTTAACTGATGTGAGAGTATTATCTCTGACTATAAAAGTGTCCATAAGTTCTTCATAGTTTGATTTTTTGAAACACTGAGTTGCATAAACCTGGATCTCTGGCTTATGATTTAAAGAACCTGCATGCGCTGCGCATCGCAGCTATTCAGGATGTATGGTAAATTTTTCTGTTGGACTAAGTTAGTCTGTGTCCATCAGTACATGTGACTGTGGCCAAGTTGAAATAGAAGAATTTTCGCCGACACTGGGTCGCTTGGACGACTTTACAGTATTCGAAAATCATGCCCTCAGCTGAAATCTGAAAGTTTGAGCCTTTATTTTTATCCAAATTGCCTGTTTTCATACCATTGCCCCCGGTCAATGTTTATTCATTGCTTACACGTGACGGAGTCCAAACACTTTTCTTCAAGGAAATTCTTGATTTATCCTTTGTCGATTCCGAGGCTATTTTCAACAATTGCAAGGATTTGAAGGAATTTTCTAACATTTCCTTATGAGGTCAGACAAGCTGTGACTGAATTGATTTTAATACTTTTCTTACTCTTTAGTTTGGGAAGACAAGCGTTCTTAGGCTGAGTGAAAAGAGTGAATTCCAATGGGAAATTATGAACCAAAATTACCATTTAGTAATTTTTTATGTGAGTTTATATAACTGATGAGTTATTGTCACACACTAGCAAAGTAATCGAGAACGTTTTGAAAGTTTAAAAGTGCGGAAAATCATAACAAAGTTCTTAAATATAAGTATAATGCAAATAAATCTGACAATGCTCCGGTAGACGAGAGGCAAAGAGTTTCATCACTGAGTAACCTAACTTGGAGAGATTGAAGGTTTCATGACAGCTGAAAAATATTTCATCAATCTTATCACGCTCCAGTTTGCTCAGTCCTCCTGAAAAGTTTGGGAGCCCTTTTTATCCATGACAGCTCTTCGAAAACTCGATTATTTTTCTTAGAATCTTTATAATATAAATAAAATGACATCGCTTCTGTTGAAGAATCTATCGGGCATTCAACCAATAGCCAGTAGAAGAAGGAAAAGCTTTTCTAAGCGTGACGTCGAATGATGGTAAATTTCAGAGTTTCTCTGTGAAAAAGATTTAGCTGAAATAAACTCCTGCCAAATATTGTTTGGTGTTATAGATGCAACCACGAGTGACATGTAACTTACGATGTTTATCATGCACTGGGAAAGTGAAATACCATGAGTTCTCTCAAGTTAATCCTGGCAATAGCTCATATTCTTATACCGCCTTCTTCCCACAAAAAGGCGATTGTCACTCAGGTTTAGGCGCATTTTGGTAGCGCTTTCCACACCGCCAGCACTTCATTTGTGCGCCACCGCCCTCTATACCAGTAAATTGTTACACCTGGACCCACTTATTCCTACCCTACCGGTGACTTCGTTCATGAGTCACATGCGTAATGTGATGCAAATACATATGCTGCGTAATTTGTAGGTTCTCATTTTTTACTGCTCTTAGCTTGTTTATTTCGATGAATTTGAACTGTAATTTGATCACGTTTCAACTCTCACGTTTTGCCAATGATAATACATCTAAAATCTCATACTTCCATCCAATTCCGATGAGCATTACTTGATGTTTTGATTCTGATATTTTATGTACGTGAAAACTATGAAGTTATTTGGATAAAATGTATTTATTATAAATAATCTCCAAATTTATGATGCAGCTCGATTATAGATGTTTTCACCCATGACTTTGTCATTGCTCGTTGTTTAGCTGTTTTTTTGAGCACATCAATAACATAAAATACGAGGCTTACCTGTATTTAAATTGAATCTATTTCAATGAAAACATTCATTTTCATTTAAATTGTTTAAAGGAAATACTGCGACTCGTTTGACATATGTCATATCTTTGTAGTTTAGTTCTTTAAGTTTTGATATACAGTTGATGTGGTCGAAGCAAAAACTCTCACGATTCGTTATTGCTATTGGGCAACTTTGCATCTTTGACAGACTATGATATTTTTAGGATACTTTTATAAACCTAGGCTCTTGCCTAATCTAGCCAATTTTGGAGAAGCCAACTATATGCAAAAACCAAGGAAATTGAAATCCAAAGTACTGACTCATAATTGACAAGTGTCAAAATATAATTCCCCCAATGTGTTATATTAATTAGTTATCTATATAATATTCTGTTTGGTAATTCCTTAGTTAGTTACTTAGTCCGTCCGTTTCGCTCTCATCCGAGTTTGCAGTATTATGGATACCGAATTCCTAAGTCTTACATTAAAAGGTTGCCTTTACGTGCATTGATATGTTTCACATTTTACATCAATTTCTCTTAATTGCCAAGAAATGTAATCAGAGAACTGTACCTTTTCTTCATGTTTAAGTGATAATTGCGTCGATCATTAGAACCAAGCAATGGAGCGAAGATTGGAAGCAACTCGCGATCGAATGAGACTCTACCGGCAACGAATAAAGAATGAACAACGAAAGAAAATCATTGAACGGGACAGCAATAATGTGTGAAAATATGGATGAAGAGCAGAAATTTTGGTACCTTGAGCGGCAGAGAAATTTACTTCAGTAAAAAAGGCAAAATACGAACGAGGCGCAACAATCGCAGTGTCGAGAGCAGCAAAGGAATTTATCCCAGCAAAGAAGGCAAAATAAGGATGAGGAACAGCGGGCACAGTACCTAGCGCATCAGAAAAATTTATTTCAGCAAAGATGGTAGAATATGAACAAAGAGCAGCAAAGGGTTAGGATACCATAGGTTAGATAATGTTGATGAAATTTTTTCACGGGTCCATGGTTTTTTATGTTTGACACATTATCGGGATAGCTTTGGTTAGGAAATATTAGGTTAGGATAAGTTAGATTTGAATATGTTATGTTAGACTTTATTAGGTAATTTTTACCGAATTTTCACGAGCCCACCTAGCTTAGCAATGACATTGGTTAAAGTTAGGATAGGATAGGTTAAGATATGTTAGGTTACGATAGGTTAGGTAATGTTACCCGATTTTTTTCACGGGACCACGGTTTTTTAGGTTAGGTTAGGATTGGATAGGTTAGCATAGGTTAGGTAATGTTGATGAAATTTTTTCACGATTCCACGTCTTTTTTATGTTTGACATGTTATCAGTATCGGTTCGATTACTATTGGTTAGGGTAGGATTGGTTAGAATATGTTAGGTAAGGGTAGGTCAGGTTAGAATAAGTCATGTGAGAATTGGTAAGGTAATGTTGTCAGAATTTTTTCAAAGTTCCACCTAGCTGACTGATGACATTGGTTAAGATAGGTTAGGATAGGTTAGGTTAGGATAGGATAGGTTAAGAAATGTCAGGTTAGGATGGGTTAAAATATGTTTGCTTATTATAAATTAGATAATATTGACAGAATTTTATCATGGGTCCACGGTTTTTTTATGTTTGACATATTTTCAGAAACGATTCGGTTAGGCTAGGATAGGTTAGAATATGTTGTGATGGGTTAGGTTAGAAAAGGTTTTGTTGGAATTGGTTAGGCAATGATGACCGAATCCACCTTGCGTAACAATGGTACTGTCCGTGGAATTTCCACGGGTCCTGCTAGTATTAACATCTAATATAACTAATTACTTTAATTCATAAAAGCAATTAGTATATATGTTATTGTAATAAGTTGAATTAATATCAATAGTTAACATAATTAACACTATTTTTTTTAATTAAAAATATCTTCAACATTAACGTAAATAAATTTTTAAATCAATTAATCAATAATGTAATTAGTTTTTTATCAATTAATTATTTAATTAATATAATTATTTATATAATTAATTAAATTGGTGATATTAACAATAGCAATAACGAACAGTGAAGTAATTTTTTTTTAAAAGTTAGAGCCTCGATCAACCCTCCTCCATTTGTCGAGTGATTTTCGCTCGAAATTTTATGACTTAAGATATTAGTTCCATGAGTTCTTGTGAAGGTTAAATCCCATAATTTTTCTAAAATGGAAGTAACTCCAAAACTTGACTTTTTGTAAAATTTATCATTATTGTATTAACTTAACGTAAACTCTGAATTGACGGAACAGAGCTTGAATTTTACTTATCCATCAAAACTTCTAGATTCCCATAATGTTCTAAAAAAGTTTGCGTTGCGAATAACCAGCAGTGCCAAGCCAGCAAATAATCGTTGCAAGTGAAAAAGAACAAAGCTGTGAATTTTTTTATCTTTTTTCCTGGAACGAGTGAATTTAAAACACGCCAACTGTGAGCGATGCGTTTTTAAAACATCTTATTCACTAGAACACAAGAGTGTTAATTTAAGTCAAGAGAATGGACAAGTTTGAAGTTGGTGATATTGGCAAAAGTTGAAAAAAATTCGTTCTAGGACATCAACAGAACCAACTTATATTTTTCCAGCTCCTCACTGGAGTGAATAAAATTTTGGCTTCATTAGAAGCATTTCTTCTCGGCTGCGTGCAATACTTTCATAAATCATGACGAAATAGAAGCACGAAACGAACGATGTTTGACGTATAGAGTCCATAAATGGATCACTGAACTGAAATGGCGAAATAGACACGAATTTCTCTTGAAATGTGACCTACTGCATCACACTCATGAGTCTCATTAGATGCCTTAACTATTGAAGATCCATTTTCATTCGATGCTCAATGATTCAAATAAATTGTTTACTTCTGAAGCCAATTTTTTACCTACGAAGATGTGATTTGGAAATGATCTACTACCTTTAAGCTTATGATCTCCTGATCATAATATTTGAAAAGACGCACACTAATTATTTACGTTTTTCAATTACGAAGAACATCCCATGAAATTACCATGATGAAACAGATAGAAAATATTTCACCGATATTTATTTTTACTCTTTTTTTACACACAAGCATGGCTGTATAAAACGAGTCGTCAGTGTCACAACTTCAGCCGCAACTCAACCGTAAACCAGAGGCTGGATTTCCAAACAATTAACACACGTTGTCTCACGGTACAGATGGCCACGCAAGTTATTATAAGTCTACTTTTGTACGCTACGTGCTATGTGTGCTTTGAACTTTCTTAAAATAAAAATTTTACCATAATGAGCGCTACAAATCAGGCAAACATGCACGATTTTCAGATGCTGAGTTCCGCACCTTCTATGTCTGTAAAAATACCGTTTTGCGACACCTGCACAGATACTGTTGTGCAACGCTGATGTTTGTAAAAATACTGCTGTGTAACTCTGAGGTTTGTGCTGTGCAACTCTGATGCCAGTGAAAATGCTGTTGTGCAACTCCGATGCCAGTGAAAATGCTGTTGTGCAACTCCGATGCCAGTGAAAATGTTGTTGTGCAACTCCGATGCCAGTGAAAATGCTGTTGTGCAACTCTGATGCCAGTGAAAATGTTGTTGTGCAACTCCGATGCCAGTGAAAATGCTGTTGTGCAACTCCGATGCCAGTGAAATGCTGTTGTGCAACTCCGATGCCAGTGAAAATGCTGTTGTGCAACTCCGATGCCAGTGAAAATGCTGTTGTGCAACTCCGATGCCAGTGAAAATGTTGTTGTGCAACTCCTATGTCAGTGAAAATGTTACGCAACACTGATGCCTGAGCATGATTGGTGTACAACGGAGTCGATGGAAGCTGGGCTACTGTGTTAAAAAAAGCACACTACTGATGCAATAACGGTACAATCGCACTGCAATATTGGTCTAGTACAGTACTTCAGTATCAGTGCAGTGGCAGTAGAGCGATGCGACAGAGGCTGTGCAGTGACAAAGAAATCAAGTTCGGTTTTCCCGTATTTTTCAATCACCGTGGCCACGCCCGCCACTGCAGTAATTCTGTCAGTGCAGTCTGCTGAGCGACATCAATTTAGAACAGACACTTAGTCATCATTTGGCAGGCAGTGTGTACAGAAGAAGCGTGTTTGTAGTTTTTACAGCACTGAAGATCTAATGTTCAAGAGTAATTTTATCCAGTCTGGAAAATTAGCATAATTTACTTCACTGACCCAACTTTGACCTGTTCTTTTTACTCTGAACTGCTGACGATCTTTGGAGACGCTACCGATTTTCAGCAGTTTAGGTTCAACCCAACTCAAAAACCTCATTTCTGCCCTAATTATTTGCCACTTATCTTCTCCCCAAAGGGAATTCAAGTATTCCTCTTAAGGTGTGTTGAAAACTTGAAGTGAGTTATCAACTCACAAGAAGATCGAAAATACTTTTTCGAATCAAAGTAGTGATAATTTTCATGGCGTGTTCCATTGGAGCACTAACCTCGGCCCGCCAGCAAGCCCAGACGGACATAAATTTCTTCCTATCCACTTCCACATCTGGGTCCACCAGCCATTCCTCAGCGGTAAAAATAGACCCGCTCTGACTGTCTCCATGAAGGCGAACTCAAGCTGATCCTTTCTTAATTAAGGCTAAATTACCTCTCTTCCTTGCTCTAAAGTCTAGATAGACGAGCTGTAGAGCACTCAGACCACTTCGCTAGAAAGCCCAAAGTACAAAAATGGCACACGTATCTACGACTAGGAATTTCTGCAAACGAGTTCATCTGTGTTAAGTTAGTATGAGATCCTTATGCGCATTGACTAGTAAACAACCTATCTTCGCTGAAAATAAAGCAAAGCGGGGAATAGTTTCAAACTATCGAAGAAATTTTCAAACACGTTGACGCCCGTGAAATTGTCTCCTAAAGGCCTTCGGAGAAACCATTTCATAATTTGCTTAGAACAGGAACGAGTCTTCTTAGCTCCTATGTGCTGACGGGCCCTTATTGATAGCACACACTCGAGCTCGCGCAGCGAAATTGGAAGCTGAAGTGACGGCGGTGTTCAGCTCGCCAATTTTGGGCCCCGTGGCGCGTAAGTGGGTCACTTTAGAGCCCTGCAGAATGTTAGGCGACCGATTTTGCCATTTTAAGAGATCGATTTTACCATTTTAGGAGACCAATTTTGACATTTTAGGTGACCGATTTTGCCATTTTATGAGATTGATTTTTCAATTTTAGAAAGTCAATTTTGCCATTTTAGCAGGCTGATTTTGCCATTTTAAGAAACCGATTTTGCCATTTTAGAAAACTGAAATAGCCATTTTAGGCGACCGATTTTGCCATTTAAGGAGACATTCTAAAATGGGTAGCGAGCCCCTTTTCGTTCTTGATCAACATCCTATAATGATGTGTAAGAAGTTTGTTTAGAATTTCGAATTCGATCCGCAAATTTAAATTCATTTAAATGTTTCATTAATCACGCAATTGGGAAATGTAATAAAACTGTCATTTCTGTGACGGATTTCTGGCCGGAATAGGTTGGCTTGAATGATAAAACTACTTTGCTGAAATAAATCAGAATGTTTATAAAGTATTTCTCCAAATATGCGATCAAGTTCAACCAAAATCTTTTTGTGCTGAGGATAATAAAATTTCAGCATAAGCCCAGAAAATCTAAGTAACTTACTCTCAACAGAGTAATTTTTGCTTTCTTCCTAATTCCTTCCGTGGTGGATCTATTTACATATCCATTAATCTGTCACATTAAACAAGAACAGGTAAAAAATTTTAACCTGTCCTCGTGCCTCCTCATCACACCTTGTGCTTATTATTGATACATTTCCACTGCTCATATATTAGCAGAGTTACGACTTCCCAATTCATCGTCCGCAGTAACTTCGGTACCAACATCTCCAACATAACTCCACATTCGCTCTCTATCAAGTGCCAAGGCCTTCCAAAAAAAACGTAATTATCGCTCAGTCGTTACGCTTCTCATGAAGGTCGACTCCGGGAGACCAGAAAAAATGGAGTGCGAAGTTTATTAGAGCACAAGGTCGGTAGCGAAATTGCTCGGCCTGAAAACTGGCCCGCAAGTGAGAAAGAAAGCCTGATGATCTCGCGGTAAAAAAATTGAAAGCGAAAATGCTTCTGTACTTTAAATGAAAGGATTTTTAACCAAATCGGAAAAAAACGAGGCCGAGTCGTGAGAAGCGGAATGGCAAAGCCAGAGATATTTTTGCACCCACGTCCTGCAACAAAACTTTTTTCCAATTGTAGAAAAAAGTGGTGCTGCATCATTTATTCTTTGTTTCCTGACTCACCTTCAATGGGAAGGTTTTTCAGCAACCAAGAGGAATTAACATAACTTTCCTTAGTGACTTGAGTACTGTAAACAGTCCTCCTCCCCACTTTCTACTACATGAGGGCGAAAAATTTCACACAATATTGACGAATTAGTTTGAATTTCTGGGGACCCCGCTAGGCTGACAAGAATTCTAATAAAACGTACAGCATTTTAATTTATCCCAGACGAGTTTCAATTTACGGGAATCGCTTAATGTTTCCTTGATTTGGCTGAATTTAGTGAAGAAAAGTGTGAATCATAAATATTAATGTCCACATTGAGTTAAAAAAAAATTTAAAAGCGAAAAAATTTAAACTTTCAATCACTTTTGCTACTTGTAACAAACCCAAGTTATCGTGAAGTTTAAGTTTAAATATCCATTTGATGAACACCGAACTTATCGCTCAAGTTTGTACTTTTTCTTTAATTAATCACTTTCAACAGAATGATTGTTATTCTTGTCTAATTCTTACTGTTTAATCAGCGTGTACGCCAACTAACACAACAACTTCAAATTAACGATCCCGTCATCTCTTCCTTCGCTGAAATTGCTAGTCAACTTGAGCAAAAATCCTGGATCCCGTTACGAACTTACGATGAGCAAGTTTTGTAGTTTACAGTGGTACTACATAAAATACCCTCGTTCAAGTTCGACCTGACTCAGGAGAGTGAACTTGTATCTACTCTAGCTTTATTCTTGATTGTGAAAAAGAAAACAGAAGAATCTGTTTTATACTTCCCAAAAAATTAAATTAAAATATCGTATCAACCTTCATCGTTTCCAGGCTGAAATTTAACATGAATTTTGTGCAGAACACATGATTTTTGACTGATGTTCAAAGTTAACACTTTATAAGCACTTTCTCCAATTTGTTATTTATGTAATTTGACTTATTATATGTGTAATAACTTTCATGATGCTGTTTAAAAACTGTGTGCGTTGTTTTAAATCAGAGATGTAATTTACTTTTGGAAACTATTTTTAAATGTACAATTTCAATTCATATCCATTCTTTATTTGAATTTTCTATTTTTGTGTTAGAATGTTATCGCAAATGAAGTTTTTCGTTATGAATTCTTTGCAAAGAAAAAAACATTTCAGCCAGTCTAGCTGGAAGGAGTTGGAACTGAAAGATCAGCGAGCAATCACTGGTGAACATCACCAGTGTTCTTACGGTAAATTTCGAATTTGATTATTGCTAATAAAAAGCTGCGATGTTCTTCCGTCCGACCCACTTTTTACCAATTTTCCATTTATGTAATCTTTACCGAAAAAGTACCTTTATGCAGCGCGCATATCATTAATATGAACGTATGCAGAATTTTTCTGCTCTAATTTTCCTTTTTTTTAACAAAATTTCCAACTGCAAACACGAATTCGTTGTAAAAAATCGGTTTTATTGTGATGAAATTTCATTCAGGATTTCTATCAAGAAACTAATACCCATTTCTAAGAAACCGAAATTCCATTCGAAAAATAATTCTCAAATTCGAAAAATGCCGCCGAACCAGAAAAATTCAAAAATCTAAAATGGGAACCCGTTTTCCGCTTCGTGACTGCTTCTACATCCACTTCCCAGCGTTAGAGAGCCTAGAGTGGTGGTAAACCGCCTTCGCCGCCTTCATATACATTTGGGATGCCCTTCCTCAACAGCTCACCAATTGATACATCAGTCTCCGTGAAACAGCTGTTAAGGGATGGTGTCGTAGCGCACGCCTGGTTAAAGCCAGTCATGACGTAGAATCACTGAGATCGCACTCAATCTCAAATAATTCTCCTTTCAAGTCTTTGTTTTTAAAACGAATTGCTAATACCAGAATGCCGTGTGAAAAAAATGTTCGAGTTATAAATTCTGAACATTCAACTGATTAAAAATTCAAGAACTTAGAATTAAAAATATTTAGTCTAGGTTTTTGCTGTTTTTTCTTTCGTTGAATTTGGGTCCTCCGATGTACCTAATAACTGCTTCAAACTAAGGTTTAAAATTCAGTATCCCAAACAATAATGAGTCGGAAAGATTGACAAGATTTTTTTACTTAATAGTTCAAATGTAGATTTTTTCCTTTCAACATTATAATGACCGAAGAGAATATTTGACCATCATGCTATGAAAAATTACGTTTAAGAAATAATAAATGGAAAATTTTTGTTCAAGTTCCTCAGGTATCAAATGTATATTACCTGAGATTTCAATTAAAATTGATACCTGAAGAATTTAGACAGCTTTCCAAGTTTCAGAACGCAAAATTGGTCCAACATAAATGCCTATGTTCATTAATGAATCATTCTTGCTCAATTTGGGTTCGGGAGCACGATTTTTGTGAATAAATAAATTGAACAATCTTCTTATTTCGCATTGACTGAAGTTACCGTACAGCAACGAAAGCCAACGTTTCTTGTAGTAAGTAGAAGGTAGGTGGTCATTTGTCAAGTTTTAAAGCTTTGTTGCAGCATCCTGCAGAACATGGAAAAATAATAAAATTGGTAGTATAAATGTACTCGGCCATGAGTCCGTAAACTTGCAAAACCCACGTCTTGCTACAGTCTGAATATTTTTTCATTGACGCTCAGCAGGACATGAACGAATGAAAATCTTGCCAACACACATAGCTACTTTGCGTATACCACGGTAGAGGAAACAAGGTAGGGTCATTTCTATGGGGGAAATTACACTTCTTCTTGTTCGGGTAGTCAATAGAAAGGCTTTATTTCAAACTAACTTTATGACGTCACCAAACCGCAGTGTCGTTAGGCCAATAGTGGAGACGGATTTGAGAGTAGCAGTGCTACCAGAAGCAATATGAGCGCTGCTATTGGTTCGTTGCTGTGACGTCAGCACACTCACACAGTCGACGAAAAAATGACTGGTTTGAACCTACCTTGTTTCCTTTACCGTGGCGTATACTAACTACCTTCAATGAGAATATCCAACCTTCCTCAAAAGTGAGCTTCATCAAATCCTCTAATCCTTGGCCACCCGTCGACGTCACTATCACTATTATAAAAGGAGCCGCGTCCGTCCGTCCGTCTGTGCATGGGTCACACCCACCAGCCAAAAGTGAGTGATGAGCGTATCTGTGATACACGCTTCATCCACTCCACAATAATGTTATTTTCGATACAGTAACCCAGCAAATTCAGAGTCGGAATGAACATCACGTGTAGTGGTAGGTTAGATTAGGTTGTATAGAATATCAGCAGTTGAGACTGAGGAAAGTATAAGATAGCATAGAAAATCGTGGGAAAGCCATGTGAAAGCTCAGTTGGTCTGCCACTTTATCACGCTGTCAAGGAAGCTTAATGACTATTTTCGATAGAAGTTTCACCAGTGCAGAAGATTAAGAGCATTTTTAATCGCATGTTCTGTTGGGTTGGATATATTTGTTTTTGATTCACATGTGAAGTTTTTTTTTATGAAATTATCGATTCCAGTCATTTATGACGAATCGCGTACACAAAAAAAAAACCCACACCTCTATTTTCTCGCAGCGCCATTAGCGTAACCATCA
>JACJUY010006227.1:0-15877 GCA_014220935.1 Platorchestia sp. MABIK | reverse complement strand
CCCCTTTCAAAAAAACAGGGGTGAACTAGTGTGAATAAAGGAAGAAGCTAAACTGTGGTACTTCATTGCTCGTGTGATACGCTACGGAAAATCCCTTAAGACATCATTTTAAAACTACTGTGAAGGATTTTTCTTGCATTCCAACGTGAAGTTATTGCAGAATGTATTTTGAAATTTATTTAAAAGTCACACTACTGAAATATTTAATTTCAAATTATTTGCAGTTCAAAACTTGAATATGAAATTTCGAACTCTTTCCTTGTGAACGTTTAAACCCTTTGGTCTCTATTTTGGTTGTTGATCATGATTCTCTTTAAAATCGACTCATAACAAATTCAATTCCTCTAAAACCGAAAGAATGGATTTTTTCTGACCATCTATGTAGTAGCCCTTTGTGCTCGGTTTTATTGTGTGTTAAATTCCGTAAGCTCACAAGTATTTACAAATTAGACAGCAATAAGCTCGAGAGTAATGGCCACTTCACAGAGAGCTATAAAGACTTGACGCTATTTGAAGTTTCAGGAAAAGTTCACGTAACTCATCGAGGTGTCCCATCAATTGCATTCATAGGGAAAACTTGCAGCTCTTTGCAAATGCTTTAATCACAGCAAGTCAACTGAAGCGAAACGAACACTGCCGTTCATCAAGCTCTGCAGAGGCATGAATTGTAAAGATCTCCAGCAGAGCGCGAAGTACTGTTATTGATGCGTGGCTGCGGACAGTGCTCTAGGGTTTGTTATCTCCACATGCCGTCAGGCACTGTGTTGCTGGCAGCTTCGGTATCACAAAGCAAGGCCCCTCGCTTGCAATTTTACGACGCACCTTTGATTGTTTTGAATCGTCGGAGTCAGCGGGTTTCAGAGCTGCAGGACACAAAGCACTGATGCTGCAGGGCAGCTCGTCAACCTTGGACTCGGAAGGGACCAGTCAATCCTGTACTTTTTAACCTTTTCGTAGAGACCGAGACATCTATGTCCCAGTAATTTCGCTGATTTACAAATGGGATATATTATATGACCCATAAGTCAAAGGTCCCTGATTACAAATGAGACAAATACCTATTTCCTAATTTTAAAAGTAACAAAAATTAATAAACTAAGTCAACCTTTTAATATCATCTAATAGTATCGCGTACTACAACATGGTGAAATGCTCCTTGTTTAAGTAGGATATTAAGCTTCCACTGCCTTCTCAAAAATGCAGGATTGATTGCCGCACCTTGTGCTTTGTGGAACGACGCTTCATTTTTGTGGACGTACGAATGTATCCGCTCCTGATTTTGACATCTTCTGTAAGTATCTGCCATATTATCTTGTTTCTTAAAAATGAAGGAAGATTTTGCTTTGTGACCAATTTCAATGAAAAGTTGAGGGCAAAAATCAAACTTGCCAACACTGTTTTAGCTATTGTGTGTGGTCAATACTAAAACGAACGTTTCGAGTCTCTTTTCATCAGCAGCAGCAAGATCTAAGAAATTTACAGGGGATTAAAATTGACTGCATAATTCCACACATTATTATACTTGACTCGAGATGTTTGTGCAACAACAATTCCATGAAGACAACCACCTCCTGTGAGCTAAACACTAGTGAAAAGAAAATAACAAAAATCATGTACATGACCGAGCGCTCACAGAAACTACAGTAAATGACGATGCAAAATCAAACACTATGCATTTCATTAAAATTGCGTCCGATCTTATGTATGAAGAGAGATTTGAAGATTCTAAGTTTCGTAACACTGCTAACAGATCCTGAAATTGAAAAATAAGAATCATCAATTTTTAAGTCACACCAGCTCTCTGCGTGAGATAATATGACAGAGTGTGGGGGTGACCGTCGAGCCCCAGAACTGGATCTAACTCCGACGTGTTCCGTCTGTCTGACACCTAATATACGGATTGTTGAGCCGACATTCGTAAATGCACACGGGGCACAACAATATTCGTAGACAAGCTAAGGAAGGGAATGCAAAGGAACTTTATCCTTGTACTGAAATAATGAACCATGCTGGATGGGTTGACTAATACAACTTGTAATGAATGATACATATGGAAGAAAAAACGTCATTGCCAATAACTCACGTTTCAACTGCTCTAATAGCTCACCAAAAATAAGAAGTACGAATGTACATCATCAGTTCTTCAGGTGTTGGAATAGAAAAGGAAAAATTAAATTTCGCATTGAAGAAGTTTCCAATCTTGGCTTTGGTAAGAGAGATGCCACTAGATGTAAAGAAATCACGTAAAAAATCAAATTGGGATTGCATTGATTTAAAAAAGAAGCATATGTTGCATGCTTGAAACAAGAAGATTCTAATACCATTAACACGTTAAGTGCAGCTGGTTCAACTGAAGTTCAAAATTCAACTCAAATTGGAGTTAATTTCAGAGATCAATTTTGAAAATAACGAACATTAAATAAATCACGCTTTCATTTAGTTTTCATTAAGCATTTATCGAAATTGAGTTAGCGGCTGCTGGTCAGTCAACATCATTATGAAAACTTCTCAGTGACCACCGGTGGGTCATGTCTCACCTAAAGTGCTGACCTTAAAGATGAAAAGATAAAACTGGATAAAACGTGATCCTAAGCCTGAAAAATATCATTTCCGATGTATAGAGATTTCTCATTTCGTCTAATTGCCAGGGCAAAATGCTAGTTTCCTTTCGCTTTCAAATGATGTGAAAGCTGAGCAGCATGTGAGCGATTTCGAAAACGAAAACAATTTATCATTTATAAACCTACGATGAAATACTGGCTGATTTTTAGATTGATAGTCATCTAACCTTATTTTCGCATGATGACTCGTAAATATGTGAACAAACGTGATATCAAAAGGATAACACACCAAAAATCTGTCATTTGCATTTCAATAACATGCCGCTGTATATTTTGGCATTTACTCTTTGCTTGTCATTAGCTCTAAGAATTTGATATTCTTCTTGAAATTACTGCAGTGCAAATATCTCTAATTATGTTTAATATTGTTTAAAATTATCTAATCAATATGTTTTCAATTCTTTTTATGTTTTGAAGTTCTTACAGCTTATGCTGGGTCGAGCCCCGAAATCTTCGTTTCAGTATCAACCGTTGAAATTTTTCAAATGTTGAGGGCTTTGATTTATGCCCTAACATTTTACTTAGATGTAGGCATCTGTGGTCTGCAATTTGGTTTCTGCCGCGTTTCATGCGAATTTGCTTCTTTTACTGAGCTGAAAATCAGAAAATGTTTCGCTCCATAAACCTACCAAGAAATTCGCATTCAAAAAACAAAGTCAACATATATTTGCCTCATTTTACTGTTAAACTTCCAATGTTTTCACAATCTTAAAAATCGTATTAGTTTGATTCTCTTGACCGCGAGTACAGAAATGAAAAATGTTTATCTATAGCATGCATCTGAGGTAGCATTTAAATTATGCACAACAAGACTGACTGCATCATAATACTTTCTGCGTGGTCTAGATCTTAGAAAATAAATTGCAAATGCTCTCAAACGCCAAGTCGTCATAAAAAGAAGTCAAGACAAATTGCAAAATTCCTTCCAAGTATCTTTCATAGACAATTACTACTTCGACATTTTGTATATGACTTCAACTGTTTGTATCTTGGATGGTGTGATATTTCTGATGTCGAAAGACGCCGTCTCCTACTTTAGAAATTTTAATTGCAGGCTTCCCATTAAATATTCAGAGAGTAATGGAGCCTTTTGTTGCCTAGAATTTGTGCACCTAATTTCAGTGAGAAAAGTTTGCTGCATGCAGAGAAATTTACTTGAGCTGAGCTCTGCGTGGAAAAACGTGAATGGATGCAATAATTTCACGTATTGAAGCGTCTGCTGCAGATATATTTTCTTGTTAATCTGAGATGTCAACAATCTGTTTGCATGTCGCCCACGCCTAGCAGAACGCCTCTTAATATTTACATATGTTAGTATCGGGTGCACATCAATAAAGCTGAATTATTGGATTCATGAATTCAAAATGGAGTTGTTATTCATAGTAGCAATGGGAATAGACATTAATGATGAATTAAAGGCAACTCAATTGCTGTTAAATAACCACGACAATAACGGAGCAAATGTGAATATAAATTTTCATAGATTGCCTCAAAAATGCCATTGGCATATTCACATCCGTATTATGTCACGTTCATAGCTCGGTTCAAATACGAGTTCGGCAAGTCAGTGCAGTAATATTTGCATCTTTTTTACTCCAAAAAGTGGGCGCCATAAATTATTCTGGTCGTATGAAATGTTAATATCTTAATCAGTTGTCTGAGTAAATAATAATTTTCATTATACGAAACGCTTCGTATTGACGCGCTCATGCACATGCTCTTACAAAAACTCAACGTTCTTGGCACGTACTGTAGTGATAAATAATTTCCATCTATTGAACAAATTATACTTTACGAGTTTCATTCTCATCAAACTTTTTCAATTATATTAACATGCACTTATTTCTCCTCTGCTGCGTATCTAAACAATAACTGTTTCACGCAATTGTCCATCTGGTTAATCTGCTTAAAATTTCAAAGGCGTTTTCAGTACAAAGAGACGAGAAAAAAAGTTGGTGTGGCTTGGTCACTACTATTTTACAAGTTTTTGCTTTCCAAATCTACAGCATTGCGGGGATCGCAGTGATGAGCAAACATGATATCAAATTCACTCGTACCTCAATTTCATGTGGAATAAAAAGTTTCTTTTGCACTAATGAAAAGCTAACTTTTTCTCTGCTAACTTTTACCCCCTCAGAAATTGACGCAAACTTTGCACAAACATCGCGCCGCTTCCTCGGACGCTGGCCGCGACTTTGAGCTTTTCTCTATTTTTGCCACTTTGACCGTAACTTTGTTTTCTCTATTTCCGTAACTTTAGCCTTGTCTTTGTCTTCTCTATTTTCGTAACTTTAGCCGTGACTTTGTTTTCTCTATTTCCGTGACTTTAGCCGTGACTTTGTTTTCTTTATTTCCGTGACTTTAGCCGTGACTTTGTGTTGTTTTCTCTATTTCCGTGGCTTTAGCCGTGACTTTGTCTTCTTTATTTCCGTGACTTTAGCCGTGACTTTGTGTTGTTTTCTCTATTTCCGTGGCTTTAGCCTTGACTTTGTTTTTTTTATTTCCGTGACTTTAGCCGTGACTTTGTCTTCTCAATTTCCGTGACTTTAGCCGCGACTTCGTTTATACTATTTCCGGTATTTAGGCAGTGACTTTGAGGTTTTCTCTTTTTAGTGTGACTTTCGACTCTATTTTATTTTATTTATTTTCGTAACTACAACCGTGACTTTACTTTCTCAATTTTGTTGACTGTTTTTTCCCATTTTCGTGACATTTTCTGCAACTCTGTTCCTCTGTTTTCATGACTTTGGCCGTGACTTTGATCTCACCACAGTTTCATTTTCTCATTTTTTTCTTTGTTCATTGAAAAATGTAGGAGGTGGAGGTGTCCATAATGAATTGAATCTTTCATAAATATAAAGAGGTGTGATTGATGAGTATTCAATTTTATTTATGCCTCATACGGCATAAAAAAGTTTTGCAGATGGAGATGTCAACAACGGACTGAACATTTCATGAATATAAAGAGGTGTGTCTGATGAGTGTTTATTTTTGAATTCGAAGACTAGGTTGAAATTAGGCTAGCCTTTTTTCATTAATGTATTATGAATGGTTCCTTCTGCAGAATTCCTAATTTCAAAAGCATAAACCTAATTTTCTACTGTAGAAGCAGAGTGATATATTTTTAACTTCATTTTCAAATTCGTTGAGCAGGACTTTTTAGTGAGTTCACGTACATATAATCCTTATGTGTATATTTTACTTCTAAAGTTTCCTGGAAAACCAAAAACTTGCGTAGAATTAACAAGAAGAGATGCGGAGAACTTCTCATGGGTGATGGAATTTCAATGTGCATCGTAACTGGAAGAAGCCTAGGGGCATATTTCGCCTAAGTAACCAATGACGGCATGGTTTGTGACGGTTTAATTTAACTAACTAAAATTTAAACTACACAAGAAGCGTTATATAAACGATGGAGCGTTAAATAAAAAATGGAATCTCACAGACAAAAGGTGCCGTACGGCCCGCAACTCGCTCACCTCTGGTCGAACGTGAAACTAAACTTGAAGAGACAAGGACGGAGATCGAGAGAAACATAAAAAATGAATAAAAGAGAACGAGCGTAGAATAACATGTTTAAGGTGCTCAAGGACTTACTGCCTTCCTACCCCAACAATCTGTGCCTAGTTCCCTCAAATATCCAAATATTGTTCGCTCCTGAAAATGTAGGCCTCATTTTTCACGCAAGGTGTATTATACGTGTAAGAAATATTTTTCACAGATTTCAAGTGTTCCGAGTACATTTACAGTAAATTTCAGGGTTTTTCGATTGATGGTCGTTTACGTACAGCAGCTGGTGTCTCGTGCGTACATTTCGACTACTTTAACTCATTATCACCTCAGCTTCCGCTCTTTGAATAATGGGCAATTTGGTTGATGAAACTATTAGTGAATGATTTGAGAATAACTTGAATTGGCTCGGTGGTTTTTGCTCGCATTTTCTTCTGTGAATATTGGTAAGCGGCGTGGGTTTCACATTTGATTAAATTTTGCGATCAATCAACTGGTATTTCTTCTGGCTAGACCGAATTATTTCTAGGAATCGATCGTCTGACCCCTGGTCAATGATTTAGGAAACTGCTTAAATTTATTACGCAAAAAACAACTACGCAACACTTGCTTAATTAGGTGTAATTAACTGGCCTTAATAGAAGGCAGATTTCAATTCTAAATTAATCATGGTTAATTAAAGCAAAAAAATAGTTGGCTCGGCGTTCTAGACTTGTAATTAATTCAGCTAGAGTCAGGCTCCATGAGGGACTGCTGCAGTCTCGAGTCAGAAGGCAAAAAATTAAAATGGTCAGTAATGTTTATGAAATAAATTGAAAAAAGAATCGCCGTATACAATGTGGTTTTTTTGCCATTGTTTTACGTTTATATTATATATGTTTCTCTATGACACTGCCGCATGAGATTCAAAATTTGAGTTCAGCTAAAAAATAAATCTTGGTTTTGTAAAAAAAATAATTATTTTTGATTTTTGTTCATTTAAAACTGAATTTATTCTCCAAAGCATCTAATTTCAAATGAGCTTTTGGTGGAGGGAAAGTTCAAACAAGCTTCACTGTTGTGATTATGAAAAAATTTGCATTAAATAGAAAGCTGTTTGGAACAGCAGAACATAGCGCATATTAACCCTACCAAACCGCTGTACAGATTTTTTTGCAACTTCTGAATCTATCGCTCTACTACTGATCTTTATTTTCGAAACATTGGCTATTACGCCAAAAAAATGTTTCACAAACTAAAAATAACTTCACAATCATGGTCAAACCTCATGGTTAGTAATTGTAACTGTGTGCTCAATGTGTTTGCATTCGCCTTGCGTGTTTCAACGTCCAACAGTCAGGTAGGGATTTGGGTTTTAGATGATGCAGGTCAGTTGGTACCGAATAGAAAAGTTTTGCTTGCTAGAAGGGGCAAGTTGGTAAATGTATTTCTGGCTAAAATATCATTTGATTTCGTGAAATTGCCACACATTAATTTTTACACCTAACACAAGGAATATGAGCTAAATTTTTTCGATTACTTTCTATGCCCGGATGTTGTAAAGTGCATCCCACACGCCAGCATGAGTAGCTTTGCGCCATTTCGTTAGGTCTGAAGATGAGTATCAAAGCATATCATTTCTCACTGGTCTCAAGCAACACACGTTCTAAAAGAAGCCGCACTCACGCATACTATTCCCAAATTTTATTCCATTTGAATACGATTCGATCATTTGGTAGAATGAGCTCGCGTTTTCAGCGCGCGTGAGCGCTCAAATTAGATCGATTTAATGTTCAGTGTCAGAAGACATCGGCGGTGGAGGAACTCGAGCGGCAACTCCATTTTCCAATGTCAGACAGCAAGAAGAAGAAGATGCATTTTAGCACGTTCATCGCGTTTCCGCAATTGTTAACGGTTCGTTTGGTTATGTGGTAAGTAGCACAATTGCGAAATTGACATTACTGCTTGAATACATTTTTATCCTTCCTAAGAAATATGAAAATTCAATTTGCACGATAACATTTTACCTCGTATGATAACAGTTATTTAAAAAAAAAAAAAGACTGTGAAACATGAAATGTCATTCATTTATACCGGTACGTGAATGATCAATCAACTGCATGGTACAAATATGGCCCAACATACGTGGAACGTGTTATGAACCTACAATTTCAAAACCAAATTTGGTTTCTCAAAAACGTTTCGAGAACAGTTAGAAGCACGAGGAAAATAGAAGAAATTTTAGATGGTGGAGGCCAGCAATTAATTGAGTCATTTTGATGCATGCGTAAATTACATGCGTTTTTTGCATGCATGCGTAGATTCTCCAAAAACAGAGAGAGCACAATGAGATTTTGTGAGGCACATGGATGAAATAGGTTCCGAGATTGTCACTATTTTAACAATAAATTTCAGTGCAGTAGGGTTGATAAAAATACTTCCGTTGCAAATTCTTGAATGTGTTGAAAGATACTCTTGGTTGTTACATTGTTTTCACCAGCCCTCGTGATGTAAGATACGGTGTGAACTCTGTTCAATTTTGAATTGAAGAATAAATAGATATACATAAAATAAATCAAGAGCTTCATGAATAAATCAGATTTGAGAACCACTTCATTTGCGCTACAGAAAGGGCGCCAATAAATTTCTCTGGAAACATTTGAACAAAGGCAAACCTTGAGTGCTATTTTTAAATACCTCAAACAATCGATAAAATGACGGCTGGCACAATATAATCTATATAACTTTGATGTGAGAGAGACAAGACAAGAGAGGCGTAGGCCACATTGCACCTGTGCAGAATATCGCAAACTGATGCAATCAGCTTGATATAAGAGTTTTACAAGAGACTGTCGGAGGATCAAGTTTAATCCTAAAATAAATTTCATTCTGTTCAACAGAAATTCTATTCCCCTTATCGTACTCTGTTTTAGCAAAAAAATTTTTAACCTGAAACTTTAAATTTAGCATTAACTTCAACTTCACTTTTATCCTATTTTTTAATTTGACTCGTAACTCGACATCAAATATAACTTTCCACATTCACATTCTTCACATTCATTTACATTTCACACTCATGAAACTGCCCTGGTGGTTGCAGGGCAGTTTTACACAGTCGAGCTTTGCACTCGCGTCGGCAAAGCTGTGGTCGGCATTCCAGTCTTAAGAGCTCGGTCAGATGATGATGGTCATGAATATTAGGAATGAACTCTGAGACAAAACTCTTCTTTGTCTTATCTTTCATTTTTTCCTAACTTGTTGTTTCTTTGCGTAAGATATCTTGTGTGGGAACACATCTTGGACAAAGGCTACACGTTTTTCTTAGTCTACACTAAATGGGCCCATCTATTTCCTTTATTCAGATATTTTAGCACTGGAAACAGAGTCTTTAAGACTTTGATTTCGGCATGAGCCCCCGGTAGTCAAAAAGGGGATTTTCATAATGCTGCTGACCGACCAGTAGCCACAAACTCAATTTTCATAAATACTTAATCAAAACGAAATGAGGGCACGATCCAGTTAATGCTTGCTATTTTTAGAATGGCCTTCTACAATTGACTTTAAATTTGAGTTCAATATTGAACTTCAGTTTTATCTGCCACAAGGCAAAGCGTTAATTAACTAACTGCCATATTACCACTGCACACTTAGCTGCTCCTGACTGCAGAAACAAACTATTCCGTCGAGTATTTTTGTAGGCAAAAGGGAAAAAAACGAGGGCACTGGTTTCAGCTGTCTGAAATGCAATGTGCGTTGTCAAAAATGAACAATTATTCAAACAGGAACCGCTAACTGAACTTAATAAAAGATCGTTGACAGAAAGTACCGTCTCTGTGTGACCCTAGAACTGAGTTCAAGTTCTGATGCTTAAGCATCCTATCGAGAAATTGCAAGTTGAATCAATGAACACAATGCGACACCAACACGTTAGTGACCTTTTTCAGTGCGTGTTGAAGAAGTTGAAAACGATGGAAAGTTGTAGCATGTTTTGGTCTTCTTTTGAAGTAAAAGTGCATGACGAGAAGTATGAGGATGATGTTATTGAAGAAAACTACAGGAAAACTTAATTTCATTTGAAAAATACTACCGGATTCTCTTAATTTTACTGCCTTCAAAAATGTTGAAACACTTTCAAAATTCTGATCAATTCCTTTGAAATTCCAATCTATTCTTCAGGACCAACTTGTTTCAAAAATATAATGCATCATAAACAGCATTGCAAAACAAGATTAAAATTCTACTCGTGCACGACAAAACTTTCGAAGAAAAAAAATTAATGAACATCAATGAGACCCAGAATAAGCTCACGCTCCTCGCACTCCCACTGCAGTGAGATGGAGTCTCTATGTGCCGTACACTCTTTTTCTTACGATATGTTTTTAGTTGTCGCGTTCCAAAACTTTAATTAAAGTTTGCCACTGCCGCCAAAACACAAGCATCTCGAGCGCCTCATAAGCTGCGCTGATGTACGGCTGTTAAGGCATGGAAAACGAGATCAGCTAAGCTTCCTGCGCTCACAAGTGAGTCCGACATTACACTTCGTTAGAGTTGATACAAGTGTTATTTTCAGCTTATACCTCCTGGATGTTACACCAAAACACACAATATAATTAATAAAACTTCAAGCGTTATTTTCTTTCAATAAATGCAGCAAGAAATTATGTAATTAACAAGATATCAATGTGATGTTCCCGTACTGAGCGTGAGCTGAGTTTTGCGAAGATTGTAGTGACTCCAAATGCAAATGTTGAGATTAGGAAATATTTACCGACTAACGGTATGTAGTCATGAGGCGATATAATTTCATTCAACTTTAAAGTTAAAATAAAAAAATGCCTCTTTCTCATCTTTCAGATCTTAAATAAAGGTGCGGTCGGCCAGGGCAAGCGAGTGACTCATTCTGAGACTGGGGATCTGGTGCAGGTCACGAGCCTCTCCCTAACTTGGTTTACAAATAGGCTCGAGATAGTCAGATTTACCACTCCTTTCTCATCATCAGTTTTCCCTCTAGTGAGAGTAAGCTAATTTTATTATTCTACGTAGAAATATACACTTCCTGCTTCAAGCTTTCTTGAGCAAAGAAAAGAATTCTACGTCTCTTCTCATACATACGATAACGATTAGTGACCTTAAATAGGATATCCTCCGTTACTTTCATAACATACAATATTTGTCACTTCTTCCAAGTTTAAGTTAAATGGGTAAGAAATGTTACCCAATTTTTAGCATATTTATCATCCCAAAAAACACCATTCGTAGGCCTCAATGCAAGGTGACATTTTTTAATGTAGGTATGATCCAAGTGGCCGCATTAAATCAAGTATTTGAGCTTAGCTCTCTCACATTTCTCTCGGAAAAACTTCTCTACAGCACCAGTACGGCAAATATTTTCGAGTCATACATTTGACTGCAGAACTACGAGTGTTCATACGAGTGAAACCTTTACTGAAATAATAAGTGTAAAAACATTTTTTGAGAAATTGGCCCACCATTTGCAAGGTCGTGGTAGTGTGCTAAGCAGAAACGGAAGAAATTCTTGTCGTCATAGAACCATACGAGGGCCAAAAATGAATAAAAATGGTGTGTAAATTGATGAAAACATACATATTTCTAATCGGAAATCAGGAACTGGTCTCTAGGTAATCACTGGGCGGAATTTTTTAACAATGAAAAATTATCCCTCCAAAACCTCAGTTAGCAATTAAATACTTGAACATGACTATTTGCAAAGAATACTTTTCTGTAGGTTTTTTTGTGTGGGATGATGTACAATATTTTTACGGCAACGCAGCCTTTCAAATGAATGGACTTACACAGATGGAAAATTAAAGAGCGCACAATGCTCACCAAGAGAAGCCGGAAAACCACCATGAGTAAAGTATTTCAAGAGAGAAAGTTACTATCTGGATTTGACTAGCAGGAACAGATGAGTTATTGAACCGGGTTACTTTGAAGGTGGCTTGAAATGTGATGGTTGTTTACGGTTACTCAATTTGGAAATCGTCTATCAACTGCGTCCTGAATACAGAAATACGTTCCAACGCGTGTGGTGAATGTATGGCTGCGCTCCACTATATAGATCTGTTTGTGTGAGAAAAAAATTTAAACGAAATTTCTATGGAGCATGGAATGGGAGTTGAGCTTGCAGTGGATTGGCCACCTAGGAGCCCCGACCTTGAGCCCCAGCGTCTCAAAGTACGGCGTTTTCAAGACGCCTGCTCCGGACTCACAAGATATCTGAGGACAAATAATTATAAACGCCAACATTCGTTAAAGCAATCTTGAGGTAATAAAAGAAGTTATGAGGAAAAAAAGAGAGAGATGCCAAAAATGTCGTGAGAACAATGGCGGTCATTGTACTCAACTAAATTGAAACGGAGGGTCTTCGTCGGGAATGTCATTTACGTATCATTTTTAGATATAGACTATGTTTCAAGAAATTTTTGCTTTTAACTTAGCGATATTTTTCTTCTTTTCATATTCCAAAGTGATAAGTGGGAATGAATTCAGAATATTTTATCTTATGCAAGTCAAAAGAAAATGACCCCCTATCTGAACACCATAGCATATGAGTGAAATAGTCATCTGTGGAAAATACAGGACTGATGAAGTTTCGTAAGGAATGGAACTAAGCCAGCGTCCCTAAAATTGACATTTTTTGAACAATTGATATTCTAAAATTATGTAACTTTCTTCTAGCTCTTCCTGGATAACATTGAAAGAAGATCCCTCGAACATTCCATTAAAGTTACTTTCCTCAAGTATAACATCACCGTTATTCTACTCCTTATTTCTATCAAGAATGAGTTTCCAAAATAAAACATCACAGTTACACTACTCATGTTTTCTATCATGAATGAGTTTCCGAAATTTAACACTCATATTACACCTTTCAAATCACTGTACTCGGGACCTTCATTGACTTTTCATGACCACTGCAGGGCCAAGCAAGTCAGGAGCACCCACTGCCCCTCATGCCGAGGTGCTTGAGCGCACCTAGTCAGGAGCACCCACTGCCCCTCATGCCGAGGTGCTTGAGCGCACCTAGTCAGGAGCACCCACTGCCCCTCATGTCGAGGTGCTTGAGCGTGCCTAGTCAGGAGCACCCACTGCCCCTCATGCCGAGGTGCTTGAGCGCACCTAGTCAGGAGCACCCACTGCCCCTCATTCCGAGGTGCTTGAGCACACCTAGTCAGGAGCACCCACTGCCCCTCATGCCGAGGTGCTTGAGCATACCTAGTCAGGAGCACCTACTGCCCCTCATGCCGAGGTGCTTGAGCGCACCATTCAAGTCAGGAGCACCTACTGCCCCTCGTGCCGAGGTGCTTGAGCGCACCTAGTCAGGAGCACCCACTGCCCCTCATGCCGAGGTGCTTGAGCGCACCTAGTCAGGAGCACCCACTGCCCCTCATGTCGAGGTGCTTGAGCGCACCTAGTCAGGAGCACCCACTGCCCCTCGTGCCGAGGTGCTTGAGCGCACCTAGTCAGGAGCACCCACTGGCCCTCATGCCGAGGTGCTTGAGCGCACCTAGTCAGGAGCACCTACTGCCCCTCATGCAGAGGTGCTTGAGCGCACCATTCAAGTCAGGAGCACCTACTGCCCCTCGTGCCGAGGTGCTTGAGCGCACCATTCAAGCGAAGACTTATATGCTCACAAATTTCTCGCACGCGAAACTCGTCGGCCAATTTCCGAATGCAGACAGCCTGATGGATTCTATTTCCTTCGCAATGGAGGAGCGCTCTTCTCAGTATTCAATCCACAGAAAACTACATACATTCATCGCCGATTCGTGAATGACAGTTTCGAGTTTGCTAATGCAATTAACTGTGACACTTTACCTGGAAAATGTTCTTGATTGTTATCAATACACTTTTAAATGCCCATTTGAACCATTATATCAGCCATGAGCTTAAAGATTTTTAGAATGGAAACAAAATGTTTTTAAACTCATTAAGAAGGTATTTTCCTGTATTATTTCTCTGAAAAATTTTGCACAGAAATTTAACTAAAATGTGTGTTTGACTAAGAAAATGACGTTCAACTGAAAATGCGTCATTCAGCCCCTCATATGTTGAATTACGACTCAAGTTTAAATTAATACGATTCATGATTTTCACCTGAAAATTTGGATATTGTGATTCTAAGTAGTTATTTAAAGTGAATGTAAATTAGTGTACCTAACAAAAATCGGGCTGTCCTTCTCATTATGAAAGAATGAAGTAATTCGTTTGTACATTGAAGTTGTTCTTTGTTCTCGAATTCTTTTGAGTGCTTAAGAAAACCGAACCATGGCTCTCACGGAAAGGAAAAGCCGTTTCGGTTTTCGTCACAGAACTTCAGATTTACAAATATTTTGCAAGTGA
The DNA here is from genome assembly GCA_014220935.1 of Platorchestia sp. MABIK. NCBI lineage: Eukaryota > Metazoa > Arthropoda > Malacostraca > Amphipoda > Talitridae > Platorchestia > Platorchestia sp. MABIK. Next base: position 1,403 of record JACJUY010006227.1, on the reverse strand, counting down.
CATCCAAATACTTCTCCCACAAAATCCTATCCAGTTACAGTTACGTTACACAAGAGCTTCTATAAATATTGCAATCGTACGAAACTTCGATTGAATTTCTTACAAAATTTTTTGCGAACGATTGTGACTTTGCTCCACAAAAGGCACAACAGTAATTGTATCTAAGAAGAATGACTGCAGCTTGGTAAATTCGACATGCAGGTCATTAAAATTTGAACAGATATTGTATGCGCGGTGCAATAAGGTTTTAATTGCATTAATTTTGAATTTGTAACAACAAAAGCTTTTTTTCAGCTTTTGTAGTTACAAATTCAAAATTAATGCAATTAAAACCTTATTGCACCGCGCATACAATAATTCTATCTATTGAAATTATAGCTCCTAGGAAAAAGATGTAAAGTCCGGAGCTGAAGGTTAGGTGGGCCTTCCCTTTTTAGAATCGATTAGGTTATTTTGGTTCGTTACATAGCATCTTTTTTTTTGGTTTACGGCTGTTCTACATGCAGTACTTTTGCAGCGCCTATAACTTTCTTCTTTAACTTTTGTAGCGTTTTTTAAACTTCCTTCCTAGCTTGTTGTTTGTTAGCGTTGAGTTTGGGGGCATTTTGTGGATTAATTTCTGTTCTTTTAATTTCGTACTAAATGGTACTTTCCTCCTTCTTCACTTTAAAGTACTTTCGTCGTGGTTGCGGCGGCTTAAACTAACTTATAAGCCATTCTTATTGTCTGATAACTGCGCAAGTTCATAGAATAGCGTTCTCCTTCTACTGCCAACGACAACTCTTCGACGATGTTGGAAAGATCTTTGTTATGAAATACATTCACAATAAAGGTGAAAGGAAAATAACACCTCAAAAACATTTCAATCACAGCGTTTTGAAATCAAGCAATATAGAATTAGCGAGAAATGAAAGTAGGTCTTCATGTGAATTCAGCCGCTAAAATTGGCTGTGGGATCAATAAAAATAGTGAAAGTTATTATGTTAAATTTAAAAATGAGGTAACAGACACTAAACCAAATGAACTAACAGTAATTATTGTGCGATTTATTGTTTGTAGAGGGTAAGTTTGAGGTGGTTCCTCAGACTGGACTTCATACCGGAGCTACATCTTATGAGGACTCAGGGGGTTATACCGTCCGATGAAGAGTTGCATTGAAGGGCAAATCGCTCAAATATTTTGGATTCATGCAGTGGACCACACAGCTACTAGTATTCATAGTAACAACTTTCACAGAGACAAGAAATGTTAATTTTTACTGGTATAAGAAACATGCCAGCAGTTTTGAAGAAATTTTCAGACCATTTTGAAGGAAACACTGTGAGCCAACCATAGCTGGGCGTTATCGCGATAAATTATCGCGATAACGATTTCGGGTTATCGGTTATCCGATAATTTTTTTT
>JACJUY010006226.1:36448-52822 GCA_014220935.1 Platorchestia sp. MABIK | reverse complement strand
GGCAGCCAAACTGTGCCTCGGTGCCTCCCTCTAGCGCCTGTGGCAGCCAAACTGCATCGGTGCCTCCCTCTAGCGCCTGTGGCAGCCACGCTGTGCCTCGGTGCCTCCCTGTAGCGCCTGTGGTATTCATGTCGTGTCTGAGTTTATAGTAAGAGCATAGTTGGTAAAAGTATTTATCATTTTATACTGACTTGTAGCAGATCTAAATTTTGAGAAAATTACAACCTCCCCCACCCTTCCAGGCATTTCACAGAATTTCAATAGCGTTGCGTTGAAATTTTCTTGACAATTTCGGGAATATAGGTACACATTTTTTCACAATCAGTTTTGGTAGCCAAGGGAACTCTGTCTTGATGTAGAACTTTATGAATTGTTTAGATTTTAAATGTTATATCTGAACGTCGCGAAAAGTTTTTATTTGACGAGCATTTTTAGAATTCGGGAGCGTATTTGACTTTTTTGCCATCTGGAATAGCATTATTTGGTGAACCATTATTTTCTTGAACCTTTCAGACCCGTTGAAGCGCGGTCACAATTTTAAAAATTTATTCTGAAAAAAATGAACCCCATATTTTGGTTCCGTCTACTTTAGAAAGTTCCGTCCGTGTGTTGGCGTCAGCCTTTATTTATTGCCATTGTTTGCCATCAACTTCATTCGGAGTAAACTGCCTTTCTTTTCATCTATTATTATTTTTTTTTATTTTTTATTTTCTGCTTTTCTTTTTCTTTTCTGCTTTTTTATTATTTTCCTTTTTTCTTTCGGGGTAGATTTGAAGTGGCTTAACTTGTTCATGAACTTAAGTAATGAATTGAACTTAATTTGTTTATGTTTGAAAATCCCGTTCCTTTTGCTGGAGAAAATTTTTCATTTTTGTAATGGTATTGCGTACGGTTGAGGAGAACGGGTTGTAGAAGATACTGTACATCCATGTTGGACATTGTTGCTGTTTGTTTGTTTGAACGCTGATGAGCGTGATTGTTTTATTCAATCTAAAAAAACTTTTTACCACTTATGACTACTAGCAATATTTTAACACTGTTAGTCTGAGTGTCTTTACTGAGTGTTTTGATACGCGTTTTAGTGCAAATACATTTTTGACCGTGAATGACTCTGGTAAAATAATATTCTCACCAACACCTATTTAGATAGATGAATGGAATTTCTCTACTCTCATTTGATGCATATGAGCATTTTACTCAAGAGATTTTTAGAATCAAAGTGCATCGGCAACGAACGCATTTGTTATTTTTGTTCTCTCTACATTATTAATTTTTCTACTTTTTCTGAAAATTTTTTTCGTCGAGTTTATGCCTTTTTATAACTTTTGTTTTAGCTTTAATTTGTTGGCTAATTTTAGTGTACGTGTCTCATTTTGTTATCTAACGAAAATGCAATAATCTTTTATTGAAACCGTGAGTATCGTCCTGAGAAAACTTGACTTTAATATCAGCTCGTCTTTCAGTTCCGAGTCCAAAATTGGTTGAATAAAAGTGTTTTCGACACGAATTTTGTATCTTTCCCCTAAATCTCTTTTTGTTACATGTCTAAGTTTGATATTAGCGCTGAAAAGCAAGCTAATCTATTTTTCACTAGACATTCGGCTCACAAGCAAGCTCGGCATCACATAGACAAGTGGTATTTATTGAGCGGCTCGCGACGACTCAATTCACGGCTATCGAAAAATAAATAAATTAATTAATATATATATAAATATGTTTACTAAAACACTCACTACAAAATTCGATAACCCTGTCTATTTATAAAATGCAACGTTTCGACGTACGAACATCATCTTCAGGCTGAAAAATATAGAGTAAATTTTACAGTCAAAACAATGACAAATGTAAATCAAATGCAAAACTGAATCAGACGATATAAAAACTAACGCAGACCAAATTGCGAGATGACTTGAGGCGGATAATTTGGACAATAGGAATACTGATCACTAGATGACTAGTTGAGATTGAACAAGAGCTACATGTTCACCGCATCAGAGGCAAGGGCAAAATGAAAGATCAAGCAGGCATTTCAAACTTCTTAGCTACAGTCCTATTGAATTTGTTTTAGAGCAAAAAAATCGGTAATATTTTCATTGAGGACCAGTTTAAATTTATGAATTTGTAATGCTTTTATTTTTTGAATATGTTTTTTTTTAACTACACGATGTTAAATTTTGGTATTTGAATAAAGATCTTCATTCGAGGGTTTAGAACTATGATCGATAAGAAAGTGATTACAAATAGTACCCTGGTACTTGTGCGCAGTTAATCTTTGTCTAATCTAATATTAAATCCAATGCACAAGAACTATAAAATTGACGAACGAGTTTTCCAAAATATTGTTAAAAATTTTGTAAAGCCTATAGATCCGGAAACTGCTATTAAAGTATGTGTATATTACAAAATTGTAAAATCAGTGATCTTGTAAAGAATAATAATACTAGATCCAGGGTCGATGATCTAGAGAAAGCCAATGTGATTTATCAGTTCAAATGTGATATAAGAGAACGTAAGTCTCTTAATAAAAATTACTTAGACATGATAAGAATGCCACTGAAACAAAGATTAACTGCGCACAAGTACCAGGGTTCTATTTTTAATTACTTTCATGTAATTAAAAAAACCCTCGTGTAAAATGTAAGCCTTCGTTTGAAGATCTTTATTCAAATACCAAAATTTAATCTCGTGTAGTTAAAAAAGAATATTTAAAAAAAAATAGAAACATTACATATTCATAAAGGCCTTGCAGTGGCCGAGTGTTCAGAGCGCTTGCGTTCTGTGCTTCCTGCACGGGTTCGAGCTCAGTACGCAGCAGTTGGCGTGAAAAACGCTGACGCGGCAAATCAGGGTCGTTGCCTGCAGTGTGGTCACTGTCCTCAAGGAATGTCTCCTGAGCACTAAACGAGAGGAAAATAAGGCCTTAAAGCTCGGGCGTGACTAGGGGCCTGGGGAACCCCTATCATGTACATTCCCCGTAAGAGTATCATGTCAATGATACTCAGCCACTCTCTTCTAAAAAGAGAAAATGGCTTGGTATATACCATATACATATTCATAAATTTAAACTGGCCCTCAATGAAAATGTTACCGATTTTTTTGCTCCAAAACAATTCAATAGGACTGTAGCTTGGAAGTTTGGAACGTTCATTTGATCGTTCATTTTGCCCTTGCCTCTGGTGCGGTGAACATGTAACTCTTGTTCAATCTTAACTAGCCATCTAGTGATCAGTATTCCTATAGTACAAATTATTCGCCTCTAGTCATCTCGCAATGTGGTCTGTGTTAGTTTTTATATCGTCTGATTCAGTTTTGCATTTGATTTACATTTGTCATTATTGTAACTGTAAAATTTACTTTGTATTTTTCAGCCTAAAGATGATGTTCGTACATTGAAATGTTACTTTTTATAAATAAAGACAGTGTTATCGAACTTTGCAGTGTTTTAGTAAACATGAAAAACAATTTTCTCAGTCTTTTAACGCGTAATGAAATGAAAAAATTCTTTAAGGTTGAGAAATAGGAAAAGAAACTAATTAATATGTTATTTATGTAATATACGCTAACTTGCAGTAGCTGCGGGTCTCTCAATCAATGCGTTTAACCCAAGTGGCTCTCTTGCAAAAATTAGTGAATAACACTGCCATAGAAATACTGTGATCCACCTGTTGCGCAGTCAGTTGCACTGGTTGTGATATTTTGTAGCAGTTTCCGTTCACATGTTGCAACTGCAGTCTTTGGCCAGCGTGTCATCTAGTCATAGATCCAATGTGTTGTCCCTTGCGCTTCTGTCTGCCCTTTGTGTTTCATTTTTGTGTTTAGCCTAAGCGTCAGTTTAAAATTATTTTCCACTTGCTTCTTCATTGCGGAAAATTTTCACTCGTTCAAATCGCTGAGCAAAGTGGCAGACTAGTAAAATGCCTGAGTTATTCCTTTTCAAATTAAGTTCCATTCACAGGGGTTGGCCACTATTTGGAAAGACTTCCGGAAATGCATGCTTGAGCGTAAATATTGATTCTACCTAAGCCTGTAGGTTGCGCTGTTGTATTTGCCCGTTAACGTCTCCTATATAATGTCCTGAATACTCTGCATAAGTTATTCGTTGTGAGAATGTTTTGTGGAGAGGTGAATGCATTACATCTGGGCTAAGTGATTTCAAACGTGGGCAAATTGTTGGCTCTCGGATAGTAGGTGCTTCAGTTACAATGGTAGCCGAAGTGTGGTGTTTCAAGAGGCACCGCATCAAAGATTTATTACGCATGCAGGACAGCGAAAAACATTCGCTTAGTCACGATGGAGATAAAAATGTGCGTTGGGTGACCTTGACAGACAGTCACAGAAGAGAATTAAAACGAAAACTAAAAAAATGACAGCAGTAAAAGTAACTGCTGAACTGAATGTCGGACTCGTAAAATCTATCAGTCCAAAACACAAAAAAAGCTCAGGCAAGTTGTAATTCCAAAACCATAGATCAGTGATGCAAATGCGTATCAGAAAGAAACGTGGTGCGAAGCCATAAAATCTGGACTATAGAGCCATGGAAAACAGTCGTTTGGTAGGTTGGTATTTTGTTTTGCCCTGTTTCTACCTTCTGGCCCAGCTTACGTCTGGCGGACGCCGTCCCATGCCTACGATGCAGACTGTTTGCTCGCTGCCGCGAGAAATACATGGTGGGAGTTTGGTCATGATTCGCGCAGCAATATCGAGGTACTCCATGGGCTCCTTGATTACTGTGCAAGGTCGATTAATTGTGGAAGGGTATATGGATATTCCTCTTCAGGGCATAGGATAGACACAAGTGTTTGGTTGAAAGGTTTTTGTGTATCATTTGCCATCGGGACTGGTGCCCTCACGATAAATACTGTTAGGACATCTTGACTGAAGATACGCATTCGAAACTGCATTCTTTCGTACCCTCTTTTTGTCAGTTTTCCCACATTCATCGCTAACGCTTATTTGTCTTTTCTTGCTCTTTTTGTCACCTTGCTGTTTCTATGCGCAGAGTATCCGGTGTAAGGACACACCTGGTGCATTGATTTTTCGTTTTTTTCGGTCCATACTTAATAGCTCCACTTTTCTCTTTGAAAAAATTTCATAATGTAAACGGAACTTCAAACTAAGATCTATTCTACTTACTTTCCTATTTTGTCTAATCGTGTCCTTCCCATGGTGCAAGCTTTGTTCCTCAATGGTTATGCTATGTTCTAAGAAAAATTTTCCTCTCCTGTTCAAACAGCTCGGATCAACCAGGACTGGCTTTGTGAGTACGAGGGTGAGAGTCTCATCGCCACGGTCCCCAACTCTAAATAGTATTGAGTCTTTATGGTCTACTTTGCGGAGAAATGTACGTGAACGCCACCGACATTTTTAATCGTAACGTGAACTTAATTCGATCCAGTAAGAGTAATGGAGTAAGATTACCTGAGACTCCATTCAGGATCTGTATTTTTCATTTTGGGAAGACTGTTTGCTGTTTTGAATGGCAAAAGTTTGCCTGCACCGTATTTGGTATGCTATCATGTTATTCATGTTATTTCAGATGTTTCCATGTTTTAGCCTTCTGCAAATCGGGTACTCTGAGCTCAAAATTCGACAATTTGAGCTCAAAATTGACCAAATAAACAAATAAATGTGTAGTTTTTTTGAGCCAAGGTACAAGGATTTAACTGCGATGTCGTCTATCAACGTACGTGCTTGTTCCTATGATTATGAGAGCATTAGAATACATAAAACTAAATAAAAATTATGAAACAAAAAGTCATTTTTTGCTGTCGTTCGAACATGGTCTTATGTCATGAGTACCGTTATGGTGGAACAAAGATAATTTGAAAATGCCAATCGTATTGTGTGTATACAAAAACGATGCTAATTTAAAACAATCATTTGGTAGATATGATAAGTTTTACGGATAGTTATTTGAAACTTTCGTTTGAATCATAAATTAGGTTCACGAGTCGATGTGTAGAGCAGCGCGTAGTTTAGTGTAAGGTTGAACATGTCATAAAATTTTACAGGAAATGTGCCATAATTTGATACTCGTACAATCAATTAGTCCACAGTTTGGTTTCCTTTGTGAATTTTTCATTTGGAATCAAATGCTGACAAATGCAGAATCGGCGTAAACTAAGTCACAGCTTAATAGTAAAAATAAAGATGGATTTGCTTTAAGGAAGCTCTGTTTACGAGGAATAACTTCGAGGATAGAAATTACCCCAGAATAATCAAGTGACTCAACCTCTCACCAGTTAAAGCTTTCCGTACAAATACTGCATATCGACTTGCAACTTTGCGTGAGTATGACAAAATTACTCCAGCCCGGTACTTCCTTTGTAGCCTGCACAAAGTCTGACGTCCGTACACCATGCATCAAACTGGCCCCTTCAAGCCAACCAATACCCTACCTCTAAAGCGACCAGATTGTCGTCCAGCAACGACCGTCAGAGAGAGGCGTTTGCAAAACTCAAACCCTCTGTGTGAGTGATAATAATTTGCTAACTAATCATCAGGTTTATTTTTTTTTGGTAGATGGAGCATATTGTTTTCTGACTTGACAAAAAGATAATTGTTTTCTTCCCACGAAACTCTGGTTATAGCTGCTTAATTTAAAACACTTTTGGTAACAAATAATCGCAAACGATTATAAAACCAATTCAATTTATTTGGTATCATGAATACAGAGAAAATCTTCTTTCCAACCAGCTCTTAGATGAGTACATTATTTTTAAAGTGCTCGAGAGATTACCCAAGAATGTAGCTAAGAGCCGAACAAAGAGATTTTGTCGTCACTGTTCATGTTCAAACCAATACGCTGGTAAAGGAAATATTTGAAGAACACTTCCCGGAATGAACATCTTCTAAGAGCGGAATTTTCAACGCTGTTACAAAACTCTAAAATAAATAGACTGTTGTGAACAGCCAGTGCTCAAAATTCTAATATAATTAGATGGCGTTGTAAATAGCATCATAATACATACATTATGAGATTGCACAATTATATCATCAGTGACTTCTTGGAAACGTTGTAGTCATTTTCTGTCAAAAATTACTCGTGATGAAAAAGGATTTGTGTGCTTTATACAGGGCTTGCAAGTTTTTGCAAATGAGTTTCAAAACAATTAACTTCTATGAATAAACTTCAACCGCAGTATTCGAGTGCTAGTTTTATGAGGATGAAAACCGCGACCTTAGAAAAAAAGAAACATTACTATTGTTCCTCCGTAGCATGACAAGAATTGATTATGCCATTTCCTCTAAAAAATTTTCTCTTTTGAAATCGAATTTCAGAGAATGTTGAGCGACCTTTTAGAAAATACAAATAAAAATCATAGAAAAGGCATTCTATAAATAGCTCTGCCTTATTTCTGTTTCCAATCTTGCAACACAGTTACAAAGGATATTCCTTCAGGAATGAGAACGAAATGGCACAATCGAACCACGAGTTGCAGCAGCCGAGAGAGTAACGGTCTTTTCAGAGCAAAAAATTTAGAGTGCAGGAAGGATGCAAGACTAGAAGTGCCAGACTCGACTAGAATGTGGGACGTTGGAATTGGGGGTAGTTAGAGTTCGATCAGAAAGTTAAACGAGCTGGAAGGAAGTTAAACGAGCTGTGATGTGTAAACTTACTGGCTTGACGGTCTGAGAGTGTGGATAGGTGGTTGTGCTTGAGAGTTTGGTGTGTGTGAGAATGCTAATATTGGAGTCTGAGAGTGTGGGTGTACAGGAATTTTATTAAAGATCGAGCGGGCATCTGAGTGTTGGAGAATGAGTGTGTATCAGCTTGGAGGAGTATAACGAATTATGAAATACAATGGTATATGGTAGTTGGCGTGCACGCGTATAAGAGTGGTTGCTATGGCTATAGTAATAGTCAATATCAGAGTGTAGCAAAAGCGTAGGGTTGAATAGTAATAGTAATAATGAGAGGTGAGGATACAATCAACATTAAAGCACAGATGCGGGTCCTTTACTGCACCAGTAGGGTTGAATGAGAGTGTAGCGATACATGAAATGTAATGAGTGATGAAAAAGAAAGAAAAGGTATAAAAGGGGAGAAGATGATTAGCGTGCGTGATGATCTGCACGTAGTACGTCAGCTTCAGTTCGTTTATTGTTGTTCCGTTTATTTTTCTGCTCTGATATTGGAGGTAAATGATAGGTGCTCTTATTTAAATGCAGGATTTATTTGAAGGTTCATATGTATATAGGATACTGGTTTGAAAGGCGAAATCCCGGTACTTTAAAAGGGAGAACACTGAAAAACACCGCCGGGTGTCCAGCGATGACTGACTGCCAAATTAATGGGCTTATTTTCTGACTTCCACGCCTTATTTATTCTTAAAACCAAATGTAGGATTCGATGTTGCCAGATGGGTGAGACAAGTTTGAAAGTCTTGATGTTTATATTTCGATATAAAATTAAAGAATACATTTTAGCGCACAGCAGTTATTTGAAAGCGGGACATAAATAAATATGTGAACTGAGTTAAAGTGGTGACAAGGCTAAAAGTGCTTGAGTGTACATACTGTAAGTGTGTGGGCGTGAACGGAATTGTGTGGGATTTTAAAGAGCATAAGTTCGAGTGACTGCAGAGGTGGACCAATGTGTAGAGGCTTATGAAGTGGGGTGAATAGCCCTACAAGTTGCGTGCGTTCTAATCAGCGAGCATGTTCATTCCTAAACATGTGTGTGTGCTCATTAAACATCTTCGAACGGAAAAACGTTTTCTCCCTGGTTACATTTCAAGTGAAAATAAAAACGCGTAAATCAGCCAAGCATTTTTTAGACTTCGCTCATTTCGGTATTTTTTCGTTAATGTTGACAAAAGAATTGACAGCTCTTTGTATTTTCCTTCCGTAGCGTGGGCGTAAAGTTTGCTCGTAATTAAATTGAACTCATTTAGCGCAGAATACCTGGAGTTGATCAGAGCAGCCGTCGTCTGCTGTGTGTTGCGCGACCTCCTTGCCTAGTGCGGCGGGCTGCTGTCATTTCTGACGTGATATATTTACTGTTAGAGTTCTGTTTCTAGTCACACCTAAACATATTGAGATTACCATAAGCTATTAGAAAGAAAAAAAGAAAACATTCTCCTGGTCATGGAATGCTTCGCATTCTTCGGTGATTTCAATCTTGACTTGTGCGCGTCTTAGTTTTTGATTTTTTAACATTCGTGAGGTTTCGCATGTTAGCGATACTAAATTTTGTTACTTAATCAAGTACAATGCTGCAGAAGCGCACTGCATTTTGATACGTAATTCATCTTAGAAAATCATGAGTAATGAAATAGCAGGCGTTCAAAAACACGCTTTTTCGAAAGGGCCAATTAATTTTTGTGAAAATCATCGTTGACAGAAATTTAACACTTGTGTGTCTCCGAGATGGAACACACTCTCAAAAGTGTGATAACATTTCCCTCGATACGTTTTCCGGTTCTCAGGGAAGAAAAAATTTCATTAACTGCCAGCCTTTCTTGTCACCAATGATGAAAACAAAAACACTCCGGAAGCACTCAAACCGTGTCCTCTCAAACAAAGATCTGCGGAGAACCTCCAACTTTGGCGGCTTTTTGCTTTTGGACTTCCTATCGTGACAGAGACACCTTAAGAAATAATTTAGTTCCCGTTTTTTTCTTCAAAGAACTTGTCATTAGGGGAGAAGTGTGTAACTTCAGCCGCTCTAGGTTCCCTGTTTTTGGAGCGTGGAGAAATGCCTTTTGCTTTCAAGTCTCCTTCGACATTTGTATTTTTAATATTGATCTGACTGATCTTTTAAACAATTATTTAAAAGATCGATCCTCAATGATATGAGCTACTGCACGAGTAGGAAACCAGTTTTTTCTCCTAGTTATGTTAGCCGAATAGCTTGTCGCCAGTGAAATCGAATATTTAATTTCATAAGAAATCTCATTTATAAATTTTGATTTGGATAAATGCGATGCTTCAAAATGAAAAAATATCAATGTATGTTAAACACTTGGATTTTTTCTTTTTTTGCGTGAGTGAGATACTGTGCACAATTGCAGCTATAGACGTCAGAAGTTTGTACATTTCTTTTTGCTCCTAGAAAACACTATGTTCCATCACCAGAATGAAGTGAAGCAAGATCGGTATAACTGAAAGAATTTTTTTAGTCTTTGACGTTGAGTATGATTAGAAGGCTTGCTGCAAGAACTTTAAGAATGAACACTAAAACAACGTACGATTGATTGATGAGAAATGAACATTTTCCATGAAAAAAGACAGTAGTCATTCTAGGAAGAAGGCTGTCAAAGCGAATCTTTCCATTACATTGCCGCAACTGAAAGTGTACTTACAAAATTCTTTAGGGAAGTGTCAATGGAGTTTAAAATTGGTTAAATGGAGAATTGCTTACAACCAAAGTTGTGAGAGCTGTTATCGATAAGATGAACTCCGAAGGAAATTAACTAGAAAATCTACGTACATCGCGGAATATTTTGATGCAACATCCACAGGTTAAGCACTAATTTAGAAGGACGCGTAACAAGTTTCAAACTCTACAGCAAACGTTGGGAAAAGCGGCCAAGATCGGGACAAGAGCGCTAATTTTACAATCTTCAAGTAAAGGATGAATTCGCGCAGCATCGGTGTCATGTATATCAATAGTTTTGCATGTTTCGAGTTCTTTGAAAATTAAGTTCTAGCATGCGATCAGCAAGGTGTCGAAAATCCCATTTCCATTATTGACAGCGCTCCAACTCACACCAGGTTGAAAATTTTCTTCAACAACATCCACACGTGCAGATTTTTCGAGACCAGAGCCATACTCTTATTTACTCACACTAATTGAATTGGCTTGAAGCGTGTAAAAGTCACAGCAAATGCTCGCTAAAAGAGGAAATAGAAAATAAATTGGAAACAGAATGAACACCGACGGTGTCTAACATGGAGCGACGGATGAGAAACTTGGAAGTATTTGTTCAAGAATCAATATATTTCGAAAACAACTTCGAAGATGTTGATAAATTTTTCAGAGAGGAGAAATGTTACCGGGCAGGAGCCAGACAAGATAAGTTGAAGGAAATAATTTCGAAACTGATATTGCTTAGGATATGTGATAAATGCGCACACTCAGTAATAAAAATATAGAGTATTTATTCATCTACTAGAGATTTTAACTCATGCTTCATTATTTAGATGTGGCTAAGTTAAATAAAAGCAGAGCATACTTTTCATATTCACCATGGTTTCTGCAGCAACGACCAGTAAAACAAAGTTTGAGGAAACAAAGTATTTATATGACGAAAGAAGTCACTCAGTTTAGAGCAACATTTTGGGAGATATTTTCGAATTAAACACGTTTACGAGGGACGTTTACAATAACATATATATAGTTCTATATATATGTATCCATATTGCCAGTGAGTCGTTTCCTTATAGGAATTTTCATACACATTACTGATTAACAAATTAAACTCTCATACGACAAATATTTCATTTATGATGCCAATTCAAAATTTGAACTTTGAAGAATATTAAATACCAATATTTTAAACTTTGGGAAAATTTGATTTACATTTTCAGAAACTTGAGATGCAATTTGGAAGAACTAGATTTATGTATGTACCATTTGAAAGTTTATTTCGTTCCAGTGAAATTAAAAATTCTTTCAAACGCATCTCATGTGTCCCAAACTGAAAATCAAGTACCTCAAAACGAATATAAAGTTTCTTGAAGTCTCAAATATTCAACGTTAAAGTTCATCAAAGATCTACTACTGAATTTACAAGAATTATAAAGTATTTACCGAATGAGCGTTTCATTTGTTACTCAGTTATGTGAATAACAGTTCATTAACGATTTTACTGAAATGATCTTGTATTTAAATCATTAATGCAAAAGTATCGTATAAACATGTATGAATAGTATCAACACCTGAATACTGAAGCACGAGTCAAAATAATTTGTTAGGAAAGAAACAAAACATGTTATTATTATTGTGTTTACGCATTTCTCACATTTCCTTACCAATATTAGTTTCTACATTATTTCCTTTAAACCGTGTTGTCTGGCTGCCACCAGATAATATTTTTCTACCCTGTTTTAAAAACTTATGAGCTCAGTCGGAGTTATTTTAAAAATATATGGCTTCTTCAGTAAAAAATTCAAAGTTTCTCATACGCTGCATCATTTTCGACACCGTTGATGCTCGTTCTATTTTCAGAGTGCATTCCATTTTTTCTCTTAGCTTGCGCGTGATGTGACTTTTGAGAACGCTCCAAATAAATTTAGTTTGGCTTAGTAAAAAAGAATTCAGTGTCAGTCTAAGATTCTTCGCGTGTGGATGTTGTTCATTAAAAATTTGTAATCTGGCATGAGCTAATGCATTTATAAACACTGATGGTAGCATTTTCGGTACCATGCTGATGGCATGCTTGAACTTAGTTTCCAAACCACTCGTAACAGTCTTGGTATTTAAGATCATCTTGTCGTGTTATGAAATGCCCACTACCGACAGACGTGATACCAGAGCAGGTGGATTCGTTATTTTACTTGAAGGTGGTAAAATTAACGCTCTTGTCCTGATCTCGGCCCTTCCTTCTCTACGCTTGCAATAGAAACTGAACTTCGTTTATCCAAATGAGTGCCCTACCTGTGGACTCAACATCAAAGATTTTTTCGATGAACGTCAATCTCTTTACCATACGTTTTAGGGGATTCATCTACATCTACGATTCATCTTTGTATATACGAGTATTATTACGCTTAAAACCAAGTTCGTGTGTAACGCTCTTCATTATTATGAAGCGCCGTAACTTGCGGTATCGTGTCTACGAAGATAACATATATATGGGGTCTTATTAAGGTACTCACGCTGCGTTCGCCCTTCACAGTGGAGCAGAGGAGAGAATTAGCCAGAGAGAGACAAAGAAGATTTCGAGATAGACTAAGAACGGAAGAAAGGCAATCTAAGTGTAAAAAAACATATATATATATGTTTGACATATGACATGATAATATGCTCGACATTTTATCATTATAGTTTCAGTTAGGATAGGATAGGTTAGTATATGTTATGTTAGGATGGGTTAGGTTAGAATATGTTTTGTCAGAATTTGTTAGGTAATGTTGACCGAATTTTTTCACGGGTCCACCTAGCTTAACGATGACCTTGGTTAAGTTAGGTTAGGATAGGTTAGGATATGTTAGGTTAGGATAGGTTAAGGTCAGCATAGGTTAGGCGATGTTGGCGGAATTTTTTCACATGTCCACGGTTTTTAATGTTTGACATATTATCAGGATAGTTTCGGTTAGGGTAGGTTAGGGCAAGATAAGTTAGAATATGTTAGGTAAGGGTAGGGTAGGTTAGAATATGTTATGTTAAAATTTGTAAGGGAATGTTGACCTACTTTTTTCACGGGTTCACCTAGCTTATTGATGACATTGTCCGTGGAATTTCCACGGGTCCCGCTAGTATTTTGATTACAGTTCGTTAACCCTTGGCTGGAATCAACTCTCCATCTAACCGATTTTTTATTTCAATGACATATACATTTAATTGGAAGGATTTGACAAGAGCAATTTCAGCTGCCAGGACGTAATCGTAGGACTCTCTTTGATAGTAGATACCATTTACTTTTTGATATCGTCAGACATCTCGCAAAAACTGGGTGCCCTTCTTCTGGAAAACGTCTGTTTTTCATCAGCCATTCATTCATCGTTTTAGTATTCACTCATTAGAGACGTGAAAAATACTTCATCGATTATTTTATTTTTATTGTCCTCGTGGTTGCGATGACGTGTTTGGTATTCTTGATTGATGTTGAAAGCAAAACTTCAGACGTATACAGCTGCAGTTGTGCACTGTATCTAACTTACGGATGAAGAAGAAAGGTGTATAAATCTACAAACCATATTGATTACAATTAATGTAATGAAATTAATAGATCATCATGAGATTCATAAACGAAGGTTCTTGATGGATCCAATATTCAAATTAAGGATTTAAACATTTAATGCGCTTTGAGGAACTTGAATTTCACTTATGGGAATAAGACCTAGAAAAGATATGCTGTACAATGATTTGCCTATTGAGAAGATCGAATTTCACTTGGAGGAAATAGACTTAGAAATGATTTAGATTGCTCTGACCACGTTAGATCAAGCTGATTTATTGAGTTTACGATTTCCAAGTTTGTTTCACATAAAATTATTTTCAATTTCTCAGTAATGATTTTCAAGTCCACAAAAGGTTAGGTTAAGTTAGGGTTAGGTTTTAAAGCAAATGGAGTTATTCAATTCATTACGACATTTTGTAGAAATACTTTTCAGACATGTTTATACGATACTTTTGCGTTAATACTTTGAAGGTCAGGTTAGAAAAAGTTTTTTGGAATTGGTAAGGCAATGATGACCAAATCCACCTAGCGTAACAATGGCACTGTCCGTGGAATTTCCACGGGTCATGCTAGTCTATATAATATTTTGCTTGTCCCTAACTTAGTTACTTAGTTAGTCCGTCCGTTACGTTTTAATTGCTTTTATCAATAAATACAAAGGCCATTGCAGCATCTATGCTACAGCTTGATATGTTCAAATATTTTGGAGCAGGTTATGCTGGAATTTTTTCACGGGTCCTGCTAGGATACGTTAGGCTATAGGTAATGATGTAATAGATTAAGACAGGATATATAACGATAGTCTAGGATAGGTAGGCTAAAATATTAGAACATTAGGTTCAAATAAGTTATGTTAAGATTGGTTAGGTTAGAATTTGTGAAGCTGAGGTAGGTTATTTTAGGTTAGCATAGGTTAGGTTAGAATAGGCTAGGTTAAGATAGGTTCTGTTACGTTAGGATACGCAATGTAGGGTTAGAATTGGTTTGTTGTGTTAGGATACGTTATGTTGGGTTAGGATAGGTTATGTTGGGTTAGGATAAGTTATGTTGGGTTAGGATAGGTTATGTTGGGTTAGGATAGGTTATGTTGGGTTAGGATAAGTTATGTTGGGTTAGGATAGGTTGTGTTGGGTTAGGATAGGTTATGTTGGGTAAGGATGGTTATGCTGGGTTAGGATAGGTTATGTTGGGTTAGGATAAGTTATGTCAGATTAGGACAGGTTATGTTGGTTTAGAATAGGCTATGTAGCGTCAGGATAGGATATTTTGGAATTATTTCACGGGTCCATTTAGGTTTCCAATGATATTGACCGTGGAATTTCCACGGGTCGTGCTAGAAACGATTAAATTCTGAAAACATAAACGCAACGGAATCTAGAGTACTAGCTACCGAGGGAGGGATGAAAAAAATTACAGACTGCCAATTTTAGCAACTTTTCAACAATACTGCGAGAGAGCCCCATGATAGTTTAATGATTTGTGAATAATTTGGATAAAGAAATTTCTATAGTTTCCAGCAAAGTTACATTGGTAAACAAATTTTCTACATCAAAGGATGCCATGAACAGCCCATCAGCGTTATTAAAACTACTCAAACTATCTATAAATGCACTCTAAAGCATTTCAGCAAGTTCAGCAAGTGAGTTGATGAAGGATTTTCAGGACAGGAGCAGTAAGAAAATATCATTTCTCTAATATTTGGTTGACATTTGACATTAGCTCCAGATATTGTTTTTTGATGAAACAAATTGCAGATATTTGAATGGAAAAAGCTTAATTTCATCTACAGATTCAAGTTTTTGGATACGTCTTTTAGTCGAAAATACTCAACAGAATTCTGCAGGTAAAAAAGAGCCATGTTCCTGTGCACAGACCTGCATCTTAAAAACCTTCAAATCCTTTAACTCCAATTTGGTGCGCACGAATTTCTGGCTGAGAAAAAAGTGAAAGCTTTGCGTTTTCAATGTTAACTATTTCCCCGAAATTTCAGCAGTTCCTGACTCGTTTATTCCGTTTTTACATTGCGCGATATCTTCGCGAAACAAAACACGCTCTGGGTTCAGATGTGCTAACGAGGAGCATCGCAGTTACACAGCTTTGAACAAACGATAAAAGTACGAGAAAAACTTCAGAAACGAGAACCAAAATTCAACAAAATTTGAAATGATTCAGTGGCTGCCCTTCAACTTTTCTACGCCGGCGCTCGATTTTTATAGAGCAATAGTTTGTCGACATTGTTTGGTTTGAACACACCGTCGTTGTAGAACCTGAATAGGGATAACATTCTTTTCCTGCTTTTGAATCGACAGTAAAGCTGGCGTCCGAACAGTCAAATCTCTCAACAGAATAAATTGAATTCCCAGATAGTCGTGACTACCTGGTCCGTCATGCACCGCCTGATGTGCCATATGCGTCCTGTTCTATGTAGTGTACCGCCCCTAGTCTGTCAGATACCCTCTGATCTGCAATACCTGTATCCCATATACCAACTCATCCATAACTTTAACCAGACACCACTCATATC
>JACJUY010006226.1:6467-36093 GCA_014220935.1 Platorchestia sp. MABIK | reverse complement strand
CTTTCCTTAATGAAAATAATTTAGTTGTAACAAGCAATACTAAATAAGGGAGTTATAGATATAAAATAACAGCTTCTCAGAAATATTTAATTATCGAATGCATTAGAAGCGTATCAGAGGAGTGTTTTGTTCATTTGAATATAATAAATTTCAAATTCCACAGAGGATATTTTCAACATTGTACAAAAATAACTTAAGCTCGAACTCATGGCTTCCTTTGGCAGCATCCTCACTAGTTTTGGATGCAGCATTCCATTAATCAAAAATTCTCAGATTTTATGAGTAAAAGCCCCTTTATGCGTAGAAGTCCCCTTTTAAGAGCACCTCTGCAGAACCATACGAACATGGGGTTTTGGTGCCTAATTCCGCCTGCATGTGTTTTTCCTCCAATTATCACTCCGTACCATTGATATAATACATCTACTCTATTTATCAGGAATTCTATGAAGCATGAGTTAATTGTTGTGATGTTTTTGAACAGCGTCCCCCGAATTGGTATGAAGTTTGATTAGTTCAAATCATCGTTGATGCATGACAGCATAAGTTCTTCTAATTAAACTTGGATACCTTACGTGTTCGTAATTGCGATCCCTATTTGACTTCACTAATCGACCTGAAGATGAGGAAGATAAACGGACTTGAAAAATATTATTTTGTCAGTGTACTATTACAGAAGCGCAAATTTCTTGAAAACTTTGTCCATGACGAATGGCACACCGCCACACTTATCAGAAGCAACGGAGACATCCTGCACATTGTCAACTCTTCGTCTTCATTGCCCTTCGTTTCAAATTCACTGCCTATTATTTGAGAGTCCGCATCTCTTCACGGTGTTGTCTGGGAGATTTTCTGGAAAAATTGCATGGCTTTTGAGCAATGACGAGGGCACTTAAGTCCTTGTGTGTGCACGGTGCCAGATTGCCTGCTAATGAAGTTATTCTTAAATACTTGTGTGTGTACGGTGCCAGATTGCCTGCTAATGAAGTCATTCTTAAGAACTTGTGTGTGCACGGTGCCAGATTGCCTGCTAATGAAGTCATTCTAGGGTACGAGTGTGGAAGAGTTGATGTTCTCATTATAGAGTCAAGTGTGTTTCTTTTACTTAGTAGTCTTGTAAATTGTTGTCTTATTGAGAAGCACATCAGTCCACGATGAAAGACAAGAAATATTATTACAATACTCGAGGAAATGAAACAATATAAATGAACGCACATTGAGCGGTTACTTCTGCTCAGCAGCGCACGTCGTTTTGATGAGACAACGAAAGCTTGAAGTAAATTAAAGAATACCTAAAAATTTACTTCTCTGGGCAACATTAATTTAAATTATGAAGTAAAAAGCACTGCACTGCAAGGGCAGAAATTTATTCGTTACTGAAATTCTTCATTGGTATATGTCATGTATAAAAACCCAGCAACCAGAAATTGGCTCAACGTTCTAAATTTCTGCAGACTTCTTCTTATCATGTGGGTATTTTATGTTTTAAATTATTGCATAAACAAAAAAAGCAATAAACTTAGAATGGCCCAGCTTAAATTTCAAGGCTGTATTATTCAGGCAAATAAATTATAGCGAACTGGTTATTTCAAAATGAATGTCTGAAGAGTAACATTATTAGAAGGAGAACGGTCGTTTCTTATTAGCATTCTCATACTCAATGAACACAAGGGCTTCTACATTTCAGAAACAGAGTTCGATCGTTGAAGTGCTTAATTTCAACATTCTTCAGGGAAGAACCATGAAAAGTGGCTGTATATTTCTCATTATGAATACAGCAGGCAAGAAACACTGTGCATTGTGCCAGTGGGAGCCGCTCGAGGATTGAGAGTGTTTATATTCAGTGAGAATTTCAGAGCATGCTAGGTTATTTTGCTGGAGAAATGAAGTAGTTGAATCACGTTACTGATATGTGTAAAGCAGCAACTGAATGGACGTCCCAGTCGCTACTAAAATGGTCAGTAGGGATAGCGATCGGCCGCACAGTTCTCGTATTCGGATATCGTAGCAATTTGGTCCACTTTGCGTTGATTTATAAAAGGCTTGCAGCGAATGAGACAACGCAGTCATGGATTTATTCCTAAATGTTTGCTGCCGGTTCTCCTTTCCTACGTGAACCGCTTTTCCTTCACTGTCATAGATTTTTCGCTGTTCAAAACTAGATGTTCATAAATTCTCGATCCTGTAAAATTGTACGGACGCTGCTCACGTTATTAGACCTAAATTTAATACCATTTTACAGCTGCTAAGTTTACCGCTAATTTTTACCGGAAGGCGGAAGTTTTTAATTTTCTTCGGCACCATCGAGTTTGGGATTGATGCAGACTTGCGAGCGACGCTGAAAACTTTATGCCAAGGTTGAGCTATTGCATCAATATCTGCGTCAACTTTTTGCCAGAGTCTGATCGATCGTTTCTGCTTTTTCCGAAGGCAGGACGACGGCGTCAGTTTTTTGTGTTAAATAAACGATGGCGTAAACTTTTGGCAATGTAAATGGATTGAATCTTTGTTTTCGCAATATATAAATTATGACGTGAACTTGTTAAACGCTAGCGGTTGTGTACACTACGTGTTTTGGCCAAACAATTTCTCGAATTTCTTTCCCACGGTTGAATAAAAGCATACGTTTTCCGAGCAAACCCAGGTTTTTTGCCATGCATGATCTCAATTGATCTGCATCAAAGAAAGCTGGTGGCATGAGGCCTATGTAAACTATCCCGACACTGAAACAAAATTAACATTATCACCAAAAAGTAAATTGAACATTCTTTGCATTTCGCTGTTACATCCATTGAAGTCGGCGTTTGGATGCTTATTTCAATGAAAAAATACCAGCATCTTTAGACCTTATCGGAAAGGAAATCTATGTCACACTTTTGAGAGTTTTCATACCACGTTTCAGCTTGTTCAAGAATTTCCAAGATTTTTCTTCAATTCTACCATTTTGCTGAGTGAGGGTAATCACAGGCAGCACACAAAATGATTAAGCAGATTTTCGTCCCGTTTTTTAGCACATCTCGGTAACCCATTGACACCTCGCTGGATTATTCCGGTTAAAGTGATATGGATCAAGTCGGTTCATATATTATTTCAGCAGCCCAAAATTCAAATGGGAAACTTAATGAACTAAATCTGAAAAGCAGTTGCACATTTTCTCTGAAAAAAACTGGTCAAAGAAATGCACTGAAGTAGTAAGTGAACAGTATTTTTCGAAAGCTTCACTTTTAGAAGCCATTTGGAAGCCGACTTAGCTAAAGTGTCGTGTTGTGCTCGTTCAACCTATGTTAGCTTAGTGTCCTAATAATACTGATCACCGCTCATCAAACAGGACTTGTCATTCTTTCTGTTACATTTTTGAGATTTCTTGACCATATCATGATGACATTTCTTTGGACGCGGCTTTGAAACTAGGATGAGTTTTAGTATGATGACCCAATAGTTCGATGAAAATATAGTAGCTTATAGTGTATTTCTCCTAAGTATCTCGTTCATTACGTCCATATAATATTCAAAAACAATTTAATTCTCACTCAAATATGTGAAAGGTGAACAAAGTGAGAGTTGAGAAATTTCTGCAAATTGTTGTTGTGTTCATGTGATGTGTCGTGAACATAATATAATAATCGTATCTCTCAGATTTGTGCAAATACAAATATGTCTGATGAAAAATTCAAACAATTGAGCGCAAATTTGAAGCAAACTTTTATTTAGTTTACTAAAAAATTGTGCAAATTATCGACTGTGTGCAAATTCAATTGTTGATCCCGAGTGAGGCCTAATCTTTGCAAGGCTTCACGTTTATTCTGCAAGGAATAATTTAAGCAGCCTCACCGTGTCTGACGACAGGCTAGCAGCGTTTGACAACATTTTCGATGCGTGAAAATTTCCAACATTTCAAAATTTCAATCCGTTAACAAAGCTTTGAACTGCTCCGGTAATTTTGTAGGGCATAGAAACATTTTCTCAACTCAAGTGCGTCTGAATCCGAAAGAATAGAAGAGTAAAAGCCTAAAAGGAAATGCAGTTTGCATGGATGTACCTAACACCAGCATTACTTACGTTGCCGAGGTTGTGACCTTAGCCTTTGTGCTAAAAGTACGAGCAAGATATCTGATTTCTTACTTTTTCTAATTCATTTCCGCTCATCAGAATTGTAGGTAGCATGAAAAATTGTAAAATTTATCGTACGGCTGAGCAAGCTCCGTAATTGAAATGTTTTAGCTGCGTGGCACGTCAGGCAAACAATATCTAAAGATATTTAACCTTGTTACGTTTGCATTTGTTTTCAATTAAAACTGCACTGAGCTCAGACTCGGTGGAGCACTAAAATTTAACTCAGCATTTTACGATACTTAAAACGAAGGTTTTCATCAATGTTGTTGCTCGTGAATTTTCGGTGCGAGTTACGATGAAACGTCGAAGTTAATGTAAAAATTGATATTTTTGCAGCGATCAAAGCTTTATTATGACTGTAAATGTTGGTGTCTTTATGGTGAAGCGCGTATCAGGAAGCTGGCGCAAGTCAGGAAATTTCTCCAGTTGCTATGGTTGCAGCATGTTGATCACGATTCCTGTGAAAACAAGTGAGAGATGCTCAGAATTTCCTTTCTTAAACGAGTTGTGTTGTTTTGAAGTAGCTAACTTCGTTTGCCAAGGTAAAAGGTTTATTTGCTTCGATGTTTTTCTCGATTCTACCAATTAAACTATTGATAATAAAGCAATTTAATATAAAAAGCATCCTTTCTATCGGCCAAATAGTCTTACCCGAGGTAAGATGGCGAAATTTTCAAGCGGACATTACTTCGGGTGTAATTTATCTCCTAAACAACTCGCTTAATGTAAATGATCATTGATCAGACACGCATCCTAAATGTAGCTCATTGACAAAAATCCAAAATGTTCATAAAAATCTAAGCTGATACGAAAAAAGAACAATGCTTGTAACAAAGTGTTATAAAATGAAGTTGGTCAGTGGCTCACGGCTTTCCTGATTCACTGTGATTTAATCAAATAAATTTCGAAATCACTTTACAATTAGTGATGACATTATTGTGAGCTACTATCCGCATTTTTTTGGGTTGTAGGTACTTGTATTCTTCTGGATAACAATCCTGACGATTGTTGTCACTAGGTTATTGATTATCACGATCATCTTGTAACCTGTAGAGATTAAATTCAAATTATTCATTCGTGGAAAACATTCGGCGCTGATTTTTATTCGACTAGGTACAACTTTTATGCAGCCGCCGAAAAATTTTCGCTCTCATTTCCGATTGCATTTTTCGCTCGAGCATTTCTTGTCCAACTATTCACGGACTTTCTTATCGAGTTTTATATTTAACATGTGGTGTTGGGTGACCCAAAAAGAAAGTTCCTAGAACCCTTCGAAATCTAAGGGCTAAAGATCTTACAAGAACCACGAATCCTGCCATCTCAGGGCTTGTGAGTCACACTGACATACTCGTGCTGTAGTTAAACGCACTCGTGAGTATAGGCGTAGGATGAATAAAAAATGAGAGCATCTGTAGAGATGTAATAATGAAAGTACGCACCGAACATTTTTGTACAAAACGGTTTCAAGCATATCATTGTCTGCTCCATCTTTGCTGTGTTTTCAATTTGAATACGGTTACACTTTTCAAACTGTGTTCTTCTTATGGATGTTGAAGTATTTATGATCGAAATAGGGAAGAACATGTTTTTCCTTAGGGTCATGAGCATTTAAATGCCGAGGAATGAGCAGTCATGAGTTGAAATGAAGTACCAAGCATTTTATGTAAGATATTGCGACCAATTTCATTTATGCACCGTCAGTGACAAAATTCGTTCAGAACGAAATCTCAATTAAAATGCTGACGCAGAAAACTCTACGTATTCACGATCTTATCGCTTGAGCTAGAAACCTCGCCACTCTACGCTTGAACATCTAACTGAAACATCCAGAAAAGAATCCTCGTGAGAAAGGTGAGCTCGAATGCTTTCAGAATTTTTTGTCGCGAGTCGCGTGTGCTCAGTCAGAATTTTCCTGTAGTAGCTCGCTAAAATCTGCATTGTTCTGTTCGCTGGAGAGGATTAATTCAGATTGTCTTAACTGCCCGACTTTGGGAAATTCGATTTTTCCGCAGTTCTAAGAGGAAAGCTTATTCAAGTCCATTGTACTGTCGTTGTGTGATTTAGCTCAAAATGAAATGAATCCAAATTTTTGAAGAACAAATGACTCTAGAATACTGCTTCGTAATTGAGCATTTTGATATTTACGATTTGAAAAGATATCAAATTGTAAAATTGTATTCATTAATTGTTGTCTGGCAACCTTAAACGATTCATAGGATAAAATAGCACCAATGCTGCATTTACGAACTTCAAGCGTTGCGAAAAATTTAGAATAGTTTCAGAAATATGAAATATGTGAATAAATAAGAGAGAAATATGTCTCTTAATTTGCTATCGGCAATTTTTTGAAGCCGATAAGTTCGGTTTAGAGAACCTAGAAGAGCCCTATTTGTCAGGACTCGAGACGCTTTAAGCATCCGCGTAGGTGTCGTGGAAACCTTGAGAGTTTCGCGTTGCGTCGTGCAGTGCGACATTCTTGGTACCGCACAGAGCGCGCTTTTCTGCTTCCATCACTACTTAGTCAACGCTTTCCAAACCGAGTGTGTGGCGCGTAGTTCCTTGCATCCAGTGGTACATGTCCTGTAGCCTGTGTCTCTTGCTTCGATGGGACGCAACAGAGGGAACTTACCACTTGACTTCCGCTGCACCTTCAGCCTGAGCATTGCACCTGCGTTGTTACTCAACTTTGCATAACTCTGCCCGCCAACTTTACGACAGTGGGTTAGTAATTCGTGTAACTTTGGCGTGTGTTAGAGGAACGATCAGTGACGCTAGTGGCATCAGCCAGCTCCTTCTCTTCTAATTTGAAAAGCTTCAAATATCAATCATTGCTAGATCGCATTGTTATTACAACTAGAAGGTGTCTCTTTAGCTGCTACAGCATACAGGTATTACCCCCAGAATATGTGCTCTAAGAATTAAACCAGTACCTATAACAATATATCATTCAGAGAAATAGAGCAAATTGAAATTATTTTGTACCTTTATTCTTTTTGATCAGCTTCAATAATAAGACTTAAACTTTTAACAGTTTTTTGCATTCCTTTTCTCCCTAGGACCCTAAAAATGCCCCGAGTGGCTACGAAACTTCTTTTCAAGATAAGGCAACGGGTCAAACGGCCGAACAAAGGTTTGCTTCACCCAAGAACACACATGAACTTTGATGTTTGTGGTTCTTATACTCGTCAGCGTAAATTTATATTTGTATTCATTTCTAAATCTAAGACAACATGGAATCAGAAACATACAATCAAGAAACATGCAATATTTAACTGCATGTTTCTGTGCTAAATTATAGTTTTTTACTGGAAAATAAAAGGATCATAGATACTTTCCCTCAAAATAATGTACCTATATCAGATACATTCAAAAGTGAGAGGGTATTAGTTTAAATCACATGAAAGTGAAAATAAGACACATGACTTTAAGCCTAAATTGTCATAATTTGAGGTCGGTCTCCTTGCACTTCGATCTTGCAGCTTTTTTAATTTCTGGACCGAAAATGGCACTTCATCTCTGATGTCAGAAATGCACAATCAAGGAATGATCTGACTCTCCGATGAGATTAGCTTCTATGAGATAATTTCAAAGAAAAATTAATTAAGAGAAGAAATTATCCGAGGGAAAAGATAATTCCAAAAGCGGAATAATAATTCGAGATTTCATTTTCCCTCTAGCTAGATATCACCGAAGAATAACAAGGTAACGAATTTTATTAACAAAACCATTCAGAAGTTTTAATTGAGTTAGAAAGACATCCGGTGAACTCGAAAAAGATAACTGAAGAACTATATAGAGCGGAGTTTTTTTTTTCCTTAAAACAATGCGTCTTGAAATGAGCAAATTCGAGAAAACTTGAACACGTCCTCCATCAGCGTACATGCTTCCAAAGTTTACGAACTTGAGACTGCATTATCGGAACCAAGTGCAGTCAAGTTCAAGCAAAATCTTTTCGAAAGGGAAATTGAAAAGAAGTCACGCAATTTGGAAATCTCACGGACAGATACTCAATGACTTTGTACGTTCAGTTTTAGTAAGCTTTGTCTTTTGTTTTATCAGATATACCTTGATGATGACCGCAGCAGAAGGTCAAAACGCCGTTTTTTACTTAGCTTGCTCATGTTTTCACTCTAGAGTTGTTCTTTTTTAAATTTCCGATGAACTAAAATGTGATTTTAGAAAAGTGGAGAAATTTTTAAAAACTTATGTGAAATTAAAAGCCGATATAAAATTCTTGAGACGCACATGCTGCGGCTCAATTGCGTAGCCAGCGTCATCAACTATGAGGTGAAAAATCTGTTCTTTGAATCACCTACTCACATATAAAGACAATAAAAAATTCGATAGAGTCACTCACATCTTTTTGTGAGTGAGCTTCATTTATAAAATAAATATTTTACTTTAGATTCACAAGCACGCTTGCCTGTCTGTGTTAATACGTACAGACAGAGGATTTAGTTGAGTCAGGTAAGCTATGATATGAAATAAAAATGTCTATCTTTAAATTCTCAACTATGTTTGTTTCTCCATATATACAACAAATATATTTATATATATGTTTTTTTTAAAAAGAATTGCGTTAGATTTGCATGTTGGAAAGATGATCTTTGAAAAAACAATACATTTTACAAGCCGAAATTATTGTGTTCGAATTCAGCTCGCTGCCGTGAGGAGCCACAATTGCTCTACGAAAGAAACAATTTTTAAGCGCGCATTTGTTTTATTCAAGTCTTGCTCAAAAATTTAATAACAGGTTTCAAAGACTTAGACTGTTATCAATGGAAATAAAAATGACATAATATGGTAAACATTCAGATATTTTCTCTTCTAAATAAATTTGAGTGGCATTGTTACTCATGGAATCTTATTGCTTTTCTCATCGGCTGATTCTTTTATCGTAAGACTGTGGACAAAAAAGTCTAGCAATGATTAGTTTTTACTGATTATACAAAGTATACTGATTTTTTTAAACGAGCATTCAGCATGCTTCATTGAACCTAAAAACCACGCGGATTTTAAAACCAGAATTTAACGCAAAGCTAATTGAGACTCAAAGAAGCACACGGCATTTAGTATCAGAAATTAACTCCCAATTGTCTTAGACTGGAATAAGTTTACGGGCTTTAATACCGGAATTTAAATTATAAATTAGTTAGACTCGAAAAAGTCTTCAGCCTTTAGTACCAGAATTTTAGCTGAAATTTGTTAAGTTTGAAATAAGTCTACGGGCTTTAGTACCAAAATTTAACTTACAATTATCGTTGACCGGAGAAAGTCTACGTACTTTAGTACCAGCATTTGACTTTCAATTCGCACAGATTTTAATATCTATTGGCTTTATAACCAATTTTTAACTTGCATTCCGCATAGACTAGAATAAGTATATGAGTCTTATCACCAAAATTTACCTTGCAACTTACACAGGCATTAATACCGGCTGTAAAGGCTTTACTAGACCGGGGTTAGTGAACGGTCTTTAGTGCCAGAATTTGAATTCTAATCCCTTGCAGCTATAGTAAGTATTCAGGTTATTGCACCAGAAATGAACTCATCTCTAAGACACTTTTGATACATTCACGATGAACTCTCAGTGACACATTAGCGTTCACACGTTGGGGGCACCAGGCAATAAATTTTTTGTTACGATTTGATATAATTAAATATCCATTCAAACAAATCAAAACTCTTCATTTTTATGGTATGCTCCATATTATTTTTCTGAGTTATTCAGCAGTATTTTTCTTATATCATTTTTTAAATTCAAAAATCTGTTCATTATATTAAGTCTATCCAAAACTTTATTTATTCATTAGTTTCATTCACTATAACGAAAAAATGCGAGAGTGGCCGACAGTTCTCAGCAGGGTTAGGCCTTGTCTCGCTAGATCGATGGTGACGAAAAAACATCATCAATTTCTTTAACGACAAACAAGAAAGTATTGCTCTATGGCTAGCGATACCCAAGAAAAAGAAAATACCCTTCTAGAATGTGCACCTCACAAGCTGTACAGTTTTTGAGTCCTTATCTCCCTATTACAGGTGACTTATCTGTGTATGTTTTATCCAACCATAAATTAAATTAAAATATTTCATACCCTAAGAAACGTCCACTGTATAATTCCAGTCACTGACGATAGTTGAAAAGTTATTATTTTTTTTCCTATTTCGGAATTTGTTGCATAAAAACGCGTTGTCATAAAAAAGTTCTGAATTAAAACTTAATTATTAATTCGATAATTATTAATGCGAGAAAGATTTTCATCACTTTAAGAATTACGATGAAACATTGTTTCTGTTGTTTTAGCATAAATTACGCAGGTATCAAATAATTCAGGCGTTGCACAATTCATTGAGTCCTTATCTATTTAAAAACGCCTCTTATACTCCTCATAGTTTATCACGCCTCACAGAAATCCTAAAATACTAAGAATCAGTTCGAATCTCAGTGCTTTTTTCGAAAAAATCTCAGTGTTTATTTCTCTACACCTTGAAATCTATCGAAATAGCAACTCCTGCTCTAGCGGTGTGGGATACGTTGCGTTGAAAATCGAAAAATTGAAGTTTCAAGTTATAACTTCTCCAAATCGTAAATAAGGGCTTCGCAAATTTAATGAAACAGAATTCTCAAGCTTCTCGCTGCAATTTTTAGCGTGTAACTATGCAGAAACTTGCCATTATGAGGATTTTCGAAAAGCTTCAAGTGCCCTCATAAAGTAAGTTCCTCGCGCTCCACACATGAGAATCTCTCGGGGCGAGGCATCAACCATGGGAAAAAGCAGCAACGTTGGGATATTTCCCCCTGATTGAAGGACATAAAAAGGTTTCAGATCAAAAAATGTATATATTTGTTTATCGTCAGTCTCAAGCCTCATTAACGTCAATGAGAGCTAGAAATATTTAATTCATTTGCATGCTTGTCCATTTTTACTTAGTCAGGAGACCTTGACGACAGTTCGTTAAAATTGGCTCAAGTATGCTTCATGATGTGTTTTTTTCTAAAGTTTAAGACACGAAGTAATTAATATTTCATTGTTTATTTGAGCCGTGAATAGCACTTTTGTGTAATTAATTTTGAATTTTTCGCTAAAATGTAACTGTCATCGGAACAAGATTTTTCTAAGCTGATTCAAGCATTGAACTATTTCTATGATTAACTCAATTAAGTTAATTATTCTAGCAGTGAATGCAGCCTATAAGTATTTTATGTCAATTTCTCAACTGTGCCGTGAAACTTCGTTATAAACGTTGCAACTTTTTTCCAATGTTGAGAATGAGAAACGTTGACTTTTCCAGTATTTTTCCTTCTAAAATTTGTCAAAACAATGACATCAAATTGATGTGATATTAATTTCTCACTCATTTAGTTGAAGTACGAGTATTCCGTTTCAAGTTTGTGTAAATTAACTTTAAGTTAGAGGAGTTTTTTTTTGCAAAAATACGAATCAATCTCTTAAACGAAGAGTACACGATCAAAAGTTCGATACAAAACACGCACAAGTTTGACTTCGTTGGTACCTCGTAAAACATGTCACCATTTCTGAAAATAAAAACAGCTAATAACTTTATATTTTCAAGTTGTGTGAGTAGAAGATATTTTACATGACGTCATTAAAATCGGAGGAAATTTTCGTATCTATGATTTGTATCGCTGATACGGTCTGTTTATTAGGGTCCTGCTCGGCAGTGATGGTGAAATTAATTTTTTTTCGTGGTGTGGTTTGGTTGCTGCTCATTGTTTGAAATGACAAAGTATTACTGAAGTTAGTCTTGTCAGCGTTCAGAAAAGAATCTTTGCATGTAAGAAATGTTCTACTACTTTACCATGTCAAAAAAGATTAAAAAAAACATGTGGCACATAACTGATGTCTGAGTTCAAAGAAGGTTCCCGAAATAATGGGTGAACTTTTGGCTCGCAGGACCCACGAAGAACATTTATATTCCGAGCTTGTTGCCAGCCTCTGCGGAGTCAATTTGGGAATGATGTCCAGAATATTAAAGTTGTAGTCACCCCTCGCACACGTTTTTGTTCAGATTGTGTCCTGCACCAAACATAAAAAGTGGCAGTAAATCTGGAGGGTGAGGTTGTAACTGTGATTGTAGCAGCAATTAAGTCAACATGACCACAATTCCTTTTCGGAGTCTGTAATAAAAACACTGTCTCGATCCTTTTACAAACAGGGAACGCAGCACTTCTGCAGTTTTGATCCAAAATACGGAGGCTTGATCCAATGACCTTTAAGATTCACCAAACACCAAGGAGGAAAAAATGCTCTACACAATTCAGTACATTTTTTAGTTCGGTTACCAAGATAAGCGGATATATCACAGCATCAGGACAAATAAGTTATTTACATTAAGATTTTATCCAAAACAGGAAGATCGTTGTCGAGGGGATCAGTTTTTTTGCAGCAGGAACTGAGGCTTCCGTGTTTTATTCCGGTTTATAAGTTTAGCTGAAAATTATAATCGACTGCAAAATCAGAATATTTCATGTAAGGTTGGTAGTTCAACTTGCGCCGATGTTGTGACGCAGCAAATCTTCACATTGAAAAGTAACAATTAGCACACATGCTCACTAGACCACGTAGCAGTACGGAATAAGGAGAACTTATTCTTAACAAGGCACACAATAGGTTATGGTTACTTCTGTTTTACTCGCATTGACCGATGTTCGATCCCAAGGATTAAAATCTGAGGCCCACGACGTGCTTCTTTTGGTCACACAAAATATTTTTTATCAAATCAATTGTTTCCACTAAGTTTGTGATTCCCCATCGAAAACAATCGTAGAAAACTTTTACTCGCTCGACCAGCTCACATTTCGAAGTCGTCGACGTGCTGGTGTCAAGAGAATCATTCGTCCTCTTGACGTTGTAGGAACCTGAGCTGGCACAAGTTCTTACGGTTTACATGGGCTAAAAACAAATTTTACTCACATTTCAATTCAATGAACACGTTAATTTATGATAGAATCCAGCTCTTTTCCGTCACTCAAGCGAGTGAAATGATCTATAGGGGGCAGGGGGGGAAGTACCGGCATTTCTATCTTGTTTTTTTCCCCAACAAGAGAAAATGCTTCAAAGAAGCTAGACAGCGTTCAAGAAAAGCCCGTCAGACCTCCACAGGTGGTCTCGGAATTGGGACGCCTGCTCTCAATAGAAATGTGCGGAGGGCATGGACTTCACAAAAATAAATCCTCAAAAACAGAATGAAAACACAAAGCATTATGGAAATGAATGCAAATTTTCATCCGTGTGGGGACGTGAAACTTAAATTTTTGTGCATGAGCGATCTTAAACCTTTCTAAAATAAAGAATAAATCTCGTCTTTTCACGGTTTGCAGCAACAACACATTTTTATGAAGTCCAGTAGAGTTTTTATAAATAAGTTGAATCTTTGGAACTGTTTGCCAGGCGTTCCTGATACAGAATGTGCATGGATTGTCCACTGGGATATTCCGTAGGGGCATGTTCAGGAAGATATTCAGCGGCTGGATTTTTAGCTTGATATTTGTGAGAGTTCTTGCTTTACAATAAATAAAACTACAATGAGAGGGTTTTTTAAATTGTTCATTATTACGTCAGTAAATGGAGCAAGATGAAAATGCGTGGAATAAAAAATGAACGTTTCGAACCTCATGGGTCATCGTCAGTGGCTGAAACAATACAGAAACATGTGGCATTGATTTAAACATGTAAATCAATTACAATACAGATGCAAAATTCGTAGAGGGAAGCAGGATTGAGTTTAATCTAAAACAGGCTTTTCCTTGAACATCAAATGGGATTCTGAAATACGTAAGTCAGTTTGAAAGATGCAGTTGCAATTAGCAGGAAGTCATCCAAGCGAACAGGAGGATCGCACTTTTCTGCTTGAGGACGCACGCTGGAATGCAAAGGGGGTGCTGAAGTTAGATTTAATTATTGATATAATAAAGAATGAAAACCACTATACTTCTCGTTTTATTTATTGTTGGACTTTGCAAAGAGTAAAGCTCAATAAATGCAATTTCCTGCTTCACGTAATTCATTAAAAATTTAAAACAGTAGGTAAAATTGAATAGTAATGACTTTTCCTCTTTTTTATCAATTTCATTTTACCTTACAATATTTCATTTATTCGAACACTTGCCAATCAGATAGTCACTTCGTTGAAAGTATAAGACCGTAATAATAGTGACCAAATATTTCAAAATTCTTCCATCATTAAGATGTACTGAAATAATACATCCGGAGATCATAAAGGAATAAAATCATTCAGGCTGAATGAACGGTGGGCCAAATACTAGACACAAATTAAATTTAATAGCAGCTACAATCTTTGCCCATTGTGCTCTACAACCTTCGTTAATTGCCGGAGAAGTTAACAAAACGCGCGCCAAACTAGTTCCAATATGAGACAAATTTTATGGACATCGCAGCACACCAGCCCTGACGAACCGAGGTTTACTGAACGTCGTAAGAAATCTTACTGAGTCGTAAGAAATCTCACTGAGTCTTGAACGAAATCTTATTAAGAGTTGTAAGTAGTCTAACTGCGACTCACACAAATTCTTAAAATGAGAGCCGTAAGAAATCTTGCTGAGAGTCGGAAGGTCTTATTGAGCCTCGTAAGAAGTTTTAGAGTGTGTCGTAAGGTCTTACTGAGGTTTTTAAGAAGTTCTACCTAGAGTCGTATGAAGTCTAACTGAGCAGGATAAAAATTCTCATTGAGCATCGTAAGAAATCTAACTGAACCTCGAAAGAAGTCTTGCTGAGAGGCGTAAGAAGTTTTACTGAGAATTGTGAGAAGTCTCAAGAACAAGCACCCAAAATAAGACAAGGATTCTAAGATGAGAAGACTCTCAGGCCCCTCGCTACGCTCTGCTATAAGGTTCCCGCCAATATCTGCGCAAAATCTCATCAAGATTTTGGATTATTTGCAGATTAATTTTAGCGACCTCTCAGGGCTTCTGCTGAGAGCTCGTCATAGGTCATTGGTCTCATCTCTCATTCAGGGTTTTTCATCCTTTATTAAGGGTTCTCATCCTTTATTATTAAGGGTTCACATCCTTTATTACTATTAAGGATTCTCATCCTTTATTATTAAGGGTTCTCATCCTTTATTATTAAGGGTTCTCATCTCTCATTAAAGGTTCTCATCTCTCATTGAAGGTTCTTATCTCTCATTAAGGAGTTCTCATCTCTTATTAAGAGGCTACTATCTCTCATTGAGGTTTTATCATCTACGTTAATGGGTTCTCATCTCTCAGAGGCTCTCATCTCTCATTTCGTTTGTTGTTTCTGTTGGTCAATCACTCTCAATTTTCTTATCAGCATTTTGCGTAATGTAATACTGAACATCCCTAAAGCTCTTCAAACAAGCTTCCAGGAAGTCTAATTCGATCTTCATTTTACTTGGATTGTACTGATGCACTGAATTGGTCTGCCCTGTTTACTCTGCTTTCAAGGCTTCTGTTCTCTGTAGCGAAAAAAAATTATGCAATGAAGGCTTCACAATTAACCGGGTGGTTGAAAACAGTCCCTTTGATCGCCCCGATACTGATCGCCTTTTTCACCGAGGTGACGAGGGAGAAAAGGTCTACAACGCTCGATTTCCTAGAGCATCAAAAACATCAGCTCTTTGATATGGCATCAGGCCGTGCAGTCATATCGATATCGAGGAACTGTGTTCATTATCGACATCGAGAGTGTCAACGCTTAGAGGTACTTTCATACAGACGTTTAACTCTCAGTCAAGAGTGATCTTTTACGTACATTTGTTCCAAATATTTGATTGAATCCTTGTCAAATGAAATTTTAATAGCGCTCCAAGCTACGCGAAACGATGATTTAAGTTTTGATGATCTCTGTTCATGAGAATAAGGCTTACGCAAGGGCTCTACGAAGAGACTATCAAGGAGGAAAAGTGAGTCTCGTGAGACTTTTTTGCTTGAATTTCTCAATAGCAGAGTGAGGTGTGAGAGCGCGAGTAAATGGAAAAAGAGAACAATATGAAATATCAAACACAGGATGTTAAAGATAACAGGAACTATCCTAATGGATAAGGTTAGCAGGTATTCTCAGTGGGAAAAAATAAATTTAGCCACCAGGATGTGAAGCAGCAGATGACATATATTTCTTCTTTAGCACGTTCGCTCAATGTTTTTTTTGACGAGCATGTAAGAAGCTTTTTACGTTCAGAATCTTTTGATCCGCCCTTGATCCACCGGCAGCGGATCATAGGCGATGGATCACGGGATCATAAAATCGCCGAGTACTTTCAGCATTTTTTGACCTGCTCAAAACCTTCCTGTGGCAGCACCGCATTTCGCTCATCGTTGGTTAATCTGCTGTCGTCAGGAGCAGTGCAGTTCGGCGTGTGCCCAGCGTTCAGTGTTGTCGATATTCCTTCAGAAGTGTCGCAAGTTCCCATTTGGCCTCCAGCGAAACTCTTTCTCGGCTGAATTTCTTGAAAATTGACTTTACCACTCTGCTTGAGTAGGTGCCACATGCCAGAATGACTTTTCCGAGTTGCGCTATTTATTCGAAACAAGATTTAAACATTTCTAGTTTCAGGTTCGTATTATTTGAGTGAACTTTTTATTTAAAGGAAGGCGACAAAACCACTCGAGTTTGGAAGCCAAAAACTGTCTTACGCAGACGTTTTCGTGCAACCAAGCGAAAAAATATTACGACCGACTCGAGTTTCAAAAGCATTTGACACTGACATCGTTGGAATTTTTCCCTCGTAAATTTATAGACCGAAGGCAAAACGTTCCTCATCAGCAAAACGTTCCTCATCATAACATGGAACTTATTCATTGGAAGTAAGTTATCACTGTTAGGTAATTCTTAAAACTTATACGTTAGAAGTACGGGAAACGTAGATA
This sequence comes from Platorchestia sp. MABIK, assembly GCA_014220935.1. NCBI lineage: Eukaryota > Metazoa > Arthropoda > Malacostraca > Amphipoda > Talitridae > Platorchestia > Platorchestia sp. MABIK. The sequence goes on along the minus strand of JACJUY010006226.1, from coordinate 19,112 downwards.
GTCAGTGTAATTTGTGTGTTGGGAACTTTGAACATACGTTATAAGTTAGAAGAAATATTGGGAACAATTTAATTCCAATCCATTTTGATTGGAGTGAATCAAGCGTCATCTCAAGCCAAAAAAATCAATCTTCCCAGCATTTAATGCTCCAGATTGTAAATTGAACATAATGAGGCTGAGTAAAGCTTATCGTAGTTATTTCAAAACTCAAAAAATTGATACCAGATTCAATTGTGACTTTCTATTTTAAAAACAACTTAGTTGCACATTTAAATTCAATTCTCTGGAGTGTACTCGAATAGAAATTTTTTAAACGAATTAAACTGCGTTGCAGCAATTCGTAGAAATCTGCCTCATAATATAACCTTATTGAAAGAAACAAAATTTCACTACGAGAATTTTTACATGTATTTATACACATTCTAAATTTTTCTGAATTTATCAACCTTGATAAGACTCGTCACACCAGCATTCTCATTTACCCTCGCAGCAAATCAGAGTCGCGGACTATCCTTCATATTTCTGCCACACTTTCTGCTCCAGAACAGCATTCCTCGAGCTGTTTTCCAGACCTATTTACGCGCCCAATCTTCAGGACGGAGCTGACTCGTCTCAGTGCATTGGAATTGCTACAAAATTCGCAAAGACTCGCCCTGAAATTCTTCTTTGATGTGACTTGCAATATGAACCGTTTTACTCCGCCAATTTCTAGGTGTGGGAAAAATGTAAAAAGTTTTATGTCGCAGTACCCTAAACGTGCTCGGGCCTCAATATTCTTTTGGTGTCGAAATCGAACTTTTTTTCCGTTGCGAATGCTCAGAAAGGCTGCAGGAAATACGCGTTTTGAGTACAAAGAGAATTTGAAGATTAGTCTTTCAATGAGGTGTACTATGCAAAGCGTTCATTCTTCTTTCAGGTGATGAAATTCAGCGCCAGGAACTTCTGCGGCTGTAAAATATGAAATATTCGAGAGTAAAACTTGGTTGTTTCAATGAAAAATCTATGATCTTCATAGAAATTTCAGCAGCCATCTCCGTGGCCTGTTGCTGGCGGTGAGACAGCTCTTATTCTGAACTTCGTTTGACCGGCAACTTTTTGTCTGCTCTTGTGTAAGCAAGGAGATCTAAAACCTCGAGTGAAATATTGATCATGTTGGGAGAAGAAAGATCTTGATGTAGGATCTAGGCAGTGTAGGACCTCGTATGAATTGTTGATCATGTTGGGAGTAGAGAGATCTTGATGTAGGATCTAGGCAGTGAAGGACCTCGTATGAATTGTTGATCATGTTGGGAGTAGAGAGATCTTGATGTAGGATCTAGGCAGTGTAGGACCTCTTATGAATTGTTGATCATGTTGGGAGTAGAGAGATCTTGATGCAGGATCTAGGCAGTGAAGGACCTCGTATGAATTGTTGATCATGTTGGGAGTAGAGAGATCTTGATGTAGGATCTAGGCAGTGTAGGACCTCGTATGACTTGTTGATCATGTTGGGAGTAGAGAGATCTTGATGTAGGATCTAGGCAGTGTAGGACCTTGTATGAATTGTTGATCATGTTGGGAGAAGAGAGATCTTGATGTAGGATCTAGGCAGTGTAGGACCTCGTATGAATTGTTGATCATGTTGGGAGAAGAAAGATCTTGATGTAGGATCTAGGCAGTGAAGGACCTTGTATGAATTGTTGATCATATTGGGAGAAGAGAGATCTTGATGTAGGATCTAGGCAGTGTAGGACCTCGTATGAATTGTTGATCATGTTTGGAGAAGAGAGATCTTGATGTAGGATCTAGACAGTGTAGGACCTCGTATGAATTGTTGATCATGTTGGGAGAAGAAAGATCTTGATGTAGGATCTAGGCAGTGTAGGACCTCGTATGAATAGTTGATCATGATTGGAGAAGAGAGATCTTGATGTAGAATATAGGTAGTACGGGCTCTCGCATGATCTGTGGGCAGGTCGCAGAAAGAGAGATGTAGAATTTAAGAGATCTAGATCATTATAAAAAAGTGTTGAGTGGATCAAGAGAAAAAAGCTAAGAATTTGTTCTTTGCTTCAACACTTCGGAATTTTCAATTCTATAGGACCAGTAGACAAAAAATGTGAACTGCTTAAGCAGCTTTGCACAAGAAATTAATATCATCGCTGGTTTGGGACAGACAATTGTGTTTAAGTGCGAGGATGATGTAGTAAATGGAGAAAGTTGCAAGAGATGGCTTTCTCGTTTTAGAAGTGGTGATTCCACTTTAAAATATGAGCCAAAGAAAGGTCGTACAAGAACACTTGATACCGATCAGTTGAATGTTCTTGTGTCCAAGAATCCTTCTGTTTCCATTAGGGAAATTGCAAGACTATTTGATGTGGCCCATACCACCTGCTGCTGATTTCAGTTTGTTCCGAGGATAACAGAACTACAGACTACGGTCATTGACTTACTTATTTGCACCCAAAATATTTAAATAGGACATGACTTTTGTACCCACCTGATCTATGCAAGGTAGATTGTGTTTTTATCGAAACATTCTTGACATTATATCCTGATTTTTTAACTCTCTAAGCATTGAAAAATAATGCCATATCTCACAACACGCGTATACAAACCTCAAAGATTGGTGTAACAATTTTGAGCTCAGATATTTTGGCAAAAAAGTGTCCCTAGATAGAATACTCTTACTCGCCTCAACGACTTTTCAGGAAGCTGTGTAAAATAAAGCTCATTAAAATTAATGTGGGGTGCTCAGAAAACGAGCCCCAGGGTTCCTTTCACGTGTTTGCTCATACAAGGCTCTCCCATTCAGGGGCCTCCAATCAGTGCCTATACTATGGCAGAGATAGAGTCCGAAGTCTCAATATGAACGATGATTGGAGGCCTTGGTAAATCTATCGACCTGGTTGGGTGTTTTTCATGTTCTGTTTCTCGTATCCAGTCAATAATATACGTCATGGTGTCAACTGAAGGAATGATACTCTGAGTTCTTATACATGTGTACTTTTAAATTTTGGTGAATTTAATTTTTGTAAGCCGAAAAGCTTTTTGAAAAATGCCTGCAGCACAATAATATGAGTACACACTACCCAATAAAACGGAGTAGGGCCGATAGAGATTACTTTCTGAAAAGGGAAAATGTCATAGGTAAAAATCTCCTTCTTGTTGATGTGTTTCGAAAAACATTTTCGTGTAATCTGTTTTAATTTGAAAGCCTAGTTTTAATTTGAAAGCCTATTATGTTATTATTTAGCCTATGATTGAAAATTTGAAAAAATTTAAAATTCAAATTAAAGGTATCAAATAAATGGTACATATATATATATATACTTGCTACACTAATCATTATTTGCCCTTACATATCATTAAACCTTCTTCCTGAGTACATGTGGCTTGTGTTTTCAATAACTTGCAGACAATAATTCTAGACTTCTTGTAAAATTAAACCCTCATTAATTAGTTTGACTTAGCTGTCAAATTTTCTTTTGAGTGTGATTAATCCTCCGATAATTAGAGTAGATATGTACGGACCAGACAGTGACGTAAGGCCTGTATAATGACCACATGCGTTTAATCAATGCCTCCAAGTGCCTGAGAGGTATGGGACTAACTCTGATATCTCTCTTTTAAGTGTAGTTGTGCCATCTCTTTCATTCATGCTATAATAAGGGCGGACAACAACTCATCTTCATTTGTCAGCAAGAAGTTTTCTTTAGTGGCCAAAGGTTACGGAAATAAAGAATTTACACTCTAAATTTAATATTCATGAAAGACGCTATAAGCGTTGAAAACTTATTACTGATATACTCAATAAAAACAGTTTCAAATTTTTCATCTGCCGTACTGTACCATCAAGAAGAAAAGAATACCATGAAAAGAATCCTTTCCTGCGAAACACTTTTAATTTAAAAACCAAATGAAATCTTCGAGAGACTGCGAAGATATGATCACATTGTGATACTTTCGTTGATCCCAAAAGCTTCATGAACGGCAAAGACCGTCCAATTTGTCTCATCAAACACCCAAGGAATAGAACCCCACATGGCCCACTTTGTCACGACGCTCCAAAATGAAAGCAGTGCGTTTCGTTCCGCGCACTTTACTGAGAAATGGACTTCGGACAGAATCTCCGGGAGACACGTCCCTGCAAAAGCCAAATTTGACATCGTATTGTGAAGACAGGCTGTCATCAGTCGTTTGTTTGAAGCCATCCGTTTCACTGAGGCCTTGGCTGTGGAAGCAGGACCTCGAGCAGTTATAGGCGAATGAACATTGACTTCTGCTCAACCGTTAAAAATGGTTTGAAGCTCCTTCCGTGAGGCCCAGAAAATAGTGGGAGAAGTTAAGTTTCTGCGCTGAAAAAAGTCTTGGCTGACGTAAATGAAATTGGTTTCTGAAAATTTTCTGCTGGAATAGGGCAGCTGAAAAATTAGTGCGAATTATTAGACTTTATTTTGTCTATAGGAGATGGAAATGTCTACGGTATCTTAACAAATTTAAATTCCTCAATGGATCTTTGCTGTGCATATTTTAATCGCGACTCTCTTAGTTTTTTACACTTTGTAAGTGCTACGTGACCTAATGATGTTTCTACACGAGGTTTTTAGAATTAGATGAAATGGCTGATAGTGAGAAGTGCTTCTAATGAAAAGTTACCAACAGGTTTATTGCAACATTAAATTGCCACAGAATGATATTGCTGTAAAAAATCACATTGACAACTAACGATTGTATCGAGAGTGAAAATGTTGCCTGATGATTTGGCTACAAGCGATAATATTACGATGACAAGCGATAATATTTCCAGATGATATTGCTTTCATACAAATGATGCTACTTCAAGACAGGAGGGTGGGTGACAAATCGATTTCAGAGATTGGCGCTCGTTAACTCTAACATTTATCAATTTTTTCTTGAAGATGCTCGTTTTAAATATTCATGACAGTCTATTTTTTGCAAAAACGTTTGTTTCTTAATTGTCTCTAAATATATTCACCAGAACAAAACTATCAGGAAGAATTTAAGTTTTGAATGTAATTGAGTGTAACTGGTGGTATTCAAGTGGAAAAAGAGGATGAGGTTTACTAGATGCCATTAAAAACGTTCTTGAATAAACTGCACTGTATTAAAAAGATCAGATTTTCATCGGAGATGAGTAAGAAATTTTGTTTGACAATCAGTTGGTTTCCGGACATTCGTGTCAGTACTGACGAATAGAACTTCATAATATCACTAGAGCCTCACACAACACTTGCTGCCGGTGGCAAGAGTGCTGGAACCGATGGATGTGAGCCGGCAAAAGCGTTCTCGAAATCATGCAAAGCTCAGCTCAAAGACCCTCAATTCACTCGAATTAATACCCAGCTCCCTATTGGATTCAATACACATTGGACAAAGATTTGCAGACCAGTTTTCATTAGAGAGACCTCGATTCGGATTTTACGACGAAATCCGAACGTAAACAGTGAATTAGTATTTGTTGCAGTGAGAGAGTGCTAGGTGAGAAGCGAGCCGTTCTCAGTTTCCTAACCCTATTTACCACATAGCCAAAAGAATTCAATACCATTGCATGGAAGCTCACTAGCGCTGATGAAGTACGGGAAAATTCGATTTTTTACGAAGAGAGAAATAAAACTGATCTCAGGAATTGTGTACGTTATAGGGTTGCTGCTATCAAATGGGCTTCAAATCACGCGCCGGTGCTCCTACTTCTGTGCAGTGGTAGCTGTTTCTTTTATTTTCTGTATTTTCCTTGCATTAAGGTTACCGTCTTTCTGCATTTGCGTAAAACGTGACTGTCGCTAAATGTAGGAAAATAGTGAAGCAAATGCACACTAAATGATTGTATTTTTAAGCTGTGATAAACGAAAGACCATGTCGCTAAGATAGAATCCATTGAAGAAGACTTTGAAAATACAACCTGTCTTTCCCTCAGAGGTTTTCACGAAATGGCAAATTGAAGTATCAAGTTAATATGCGCATCTGCATAACAATGTCACCATCCAATAGAAGAAAAAATGAGTTAATGCTGAATAACCCCTCCCCCTCCCCCGTTTATGACTACTCACCAAAATTTACCTGGAATCGCTCATCATTTATGCATGGCTCACCACAACTCATGAGGTATCACTCTTCGCTCATACGTGATTACTCACCACAACTCACGACGTCAAATCACCGTGCACGATCACCCATCAAACTCCCTCGGAATCACCGTCCACTCGCAAGCGCACACCACAACACAAGCTCTCACGAGCTGCTCCGCTGACGCTAAATTGGCGATGCGGTGGGCGATAACGCCTCCATTTTCCTGCAAAGCGGAATTAAACACGGATGAGGTTGAATAAATGGAAATAATCCAACCGCTGCGATAGCAAACATGAGTGTTTTTATTTCGGAGCTTTGGTAGCAAGGCTACCTTTAACTTAGAAGAATATTTACGGATGAATGCCGTAGATATGAGAAATTCATCTTGATGTTTGCGGTTTCAGATCGCACAGAAAAGTGTGAAGTTTGATCCTTTTTAGTTGTTCAAACGGAAGTTCAGTAGCTTCTGAAGAATTATTGCGACTGCTTAAAAATGATATTTCAATTGGAAAAGCACTCGTTTTAAGCTCAACACGTGAATCTTTAGAATAATTATCTGAATTTCAGAAAGGCTTAAATATTCATTCAAAATTTAGTCTCTTCAATGTGAACGAACGATAAGTGGCAGAGTCAATCTGAAATGAGTTCAATTCTTGAAGGATTTGTGAAAATCTAAAAATTTATATTGAAAACTTTTTGCGTGGGTTTACAAACTACTGTCATTTACAAGAAGTCAAATGATGCAAAGTTTTATGAGACGGTCACATTTCATTGACAAGCATTTCATTAATCTCTTTACTGACAACCGTTTCATGGACAAGCTATAGACTGTTTCCATTGTTAAAAACTGTCCTCTTTGGCGTAAAAACAAAACCTCAATGTCCATTGCATTGTCCAGTGAATAAATTTATTGCACTCGATAAATGTTTCAAAAATAGATCTATCACTACTACAAAAAGCGGTTATTTCTGTGAATAGAAAATTGAAAAATACAAATAGACAAATGAAATAAAGCGCAAGTAGACCACAGGAATCGTGAAAAAATTATTTTTCAGTTAAAATTTTGAACAAACTATGAATTTCATTTTTCGTGTGTGTTTGTTGACGCGTTTATAGATGTGCGTGTTGTGTTGCTCGATGTTTTTATAAACTGCTTTGTGATTAACATTTTTTCACTACTTGATAATCATTCACGAGGGTGTTCCAATCTGCTTCGGTATAGCGTTTTTCGTCTTTTCTTACTTCGTTTCAACTTATAATTTAGAAATTCAGAGATTCCAAAGAATTCTCTAGTATTTTTTAAATTATTTATAAGTTGTCAGCCATCTCTTGGAGAATCAAATTTCCAAGCGTTGATAGTTTTGATTTAATTAGCCCTTGACAGGGTTAATCTATTTGCACGCCACGTCTGGTTTGTCTATTAGTACGCCTCGTATAGTTTGTCTATTAGTTCACCTCGTATAGTTTGTCTGTTAGCACACCTCGAATAATTTGTCTATTAGTACGCCTCGTTTGGTACGTTTGCCTCAGGACGTCTTATATTGAGAAATTTTTAAAACTTAAAATGTTGTCATGCATCTCATGTATCTATCTCCTTTTTTGGAAATAAGTGTTTTTTCTTTTCTTTCTTTCTTTCTCTTTTTCGTCTACTACTAGTTTGTGCAGGTTTATAGTCATTTATTGCATAAAGACCACTTTTACCTTTGTGCATGGTCAAAATAGCGTTTATTGTAACATAGCATTTTTGCTATAAATGCAATTTTTCATTGGCATTTATAGTCGTTATAGCATTTATAGGATAAATGCTAGAAATCCAGGCTCTAATGATAACACACAGAGTGAGGGCTTGGAGACAATGTTTGTTTCGAGAGAAAACGTTTCAGCGGCGTAATGTATAGAGGTGAGGAAATTATTCAATGCGTCTGAACAGCCTTGCATGAAAACACTTCAAATTAAATTTATTGGAGCAGAGCAAAAGCCAACACAGAATTTGAAGGGTAAGACCAGACCACCTAGAATTTCACAATTGAATATAAGGAGAAGTTTGGGATGATTTTCGGACGACGGGCGGGGCAGAATTGCATTGTCCGGACAGAGCTCGGTGATAGTCGTGGCTGGATGTGAACTGGTCTCACATGAACAGTCTTAATATTTCGGCTTCCTCACTTGAAGGTGTTCCTTTTCTTATACAAGTATTAGTGATATTCACATCATAGCAATAGCCATGAATTTAGGTAGCTGTAAAACCGCGTTGTAATTGAAACGAGTAAAAAAATTTTGTAATTTCAAAATTTTTTACAATTCTGAATGAATCAGCTCTCAGTGAGATTGATAAAAGAAGAAATAGAGTGGAAAAGTTCAAAATGCACGTTTTAAATCTTACTTTTTCGTCTTTATTTAGCCGAGGAATATTCGTCAATGAATATTAAATTTTTCAGAAGGTCACCTATAATTACGTGAACTCCTGAGAAAATCCTTATTTCACCTTTCGATCAAGTATCGTTCTCTAATAAAACAAAGAAAACTTATATCATCAACTACAGAATAGCTAGAAAACATTTTGATTAATTCCTCTTTTGAAATGTATTCAATGTTGCTAGATTGAGGGCTCGTATACAATGGGTTTTGTGAAAGAACTGCTAAAAAATGTACCGGTTTCCGTCTCGCTTTACAGTCCAGTTATTAACAACCTTCATCACCGATTTAAATTTGCGACAGCAACGACGTTCGACGAGATCAGAAGGAAAGCATCGAAGGGGACAAAGAAAACATTTTTTTCGTTTACCAACGTACGGAGAATTGGATAAATATTTGTTAAATTTTATAAATTTAAAACCGAGCGATTATTTGCGTCTCAGACATAATTTCATTAATATCAATTTGATCATTTTTATCCTGCTCTGCTCTTACCTTCTACTCTAACACGCGATGTATCATCAAGAAGAAGTCAACCATGTGGGCTATTTTAAAATCTAATTGAAAAAGAGTTGATGGTACCAGTCCTGATGTAAAGACCCACAGAGTAGTGACAGAGTTAATCTTTTTAATGACTTTACCTGAGTGAAAAAACAAGTTTTTTACAGTTTGAGAAATGCAAAATTTTCCCCGAAATAAATGTAGTTAAATGCAAACAAAAATAATACGCACTAGGAAATATAAATAAAGAAACAGAGCGCTACAAGTTGTACAGAAGATATGAATTCCTCAGGAATGTTCTGACAATGAAAGCATAATAACCGACACCTAGAGGCTAAGATTAATTAGCCCTTGACAGGGTTTAATCTATTTGCACGCAACGTCTGGTTTGTCTATTAGTACGTCTCGTATAGTTTGTCTATTAGTTCACCTCGTATAGTTTGTCTGTTAGTAACTTTAACAAAACTGTAACTTTAATGTTTCTGAAAATTAATGAGAAAAATTTGGACGAATAATATGTAAATAATAAAATTAGATTGCCCAACCAGGAAGATTGAATGAGAATTCGCTACAAAAGTTTTGGAAAGAGATTTGTCCCTTCGAGAGAAGCTTGAATTTGGAAAGGGACGAATCTCTCATTAACGGTGAGATTAAAGTCTATCCTGTGATAGCCACTCGTAAATTGTTTCGTGGAAAGTCTTTCGACGCAGGGTTACTTTCACCGTTGGAGATTTTTGCCAAAGAATAAAGAGTATGAATCATTTCAATATCTATTGTTTGATTTAATTAAAGGGGATCGACAGAGTATAGTGAGTAATGCGTTTAGAATGTTTTACCTCTCTATTCTGTAGTAATTATGAATAGAAACCCAAAGATTACGATGAAAGCAACAACTGCGATACCATTATGTACAACAAAGTTCGACTTCTGCCCATAATTTCCTTGCACCGGATTTCCACACAGTTTTATTAACAATGCTTATGTTCGCTTTTCCACGTTGTGTTTATAATGCGGTTATTGATTTATGCATGTCACATTTCTGATTAGTTTCCCGGCAAATGAGTATTAACAGGGCCATGTGAGTATAACTAGATAGTTATGCAGACTATTGAGGATGATAATTAAGTTTGCAATGATAAATCTAATAGAAATCGAGGTAGTTTGCGGAATGGATTTTTCTTACACTTTTTGGCCCACTTCCTGCACCCACCTCAATGCTTTGAGAGCGTGGGGATTTGATTCAGTCAAAATTCGTATATTTGTATTTCCTGATAATTTCCTACTCGATGGTAGATTGGGAAACAATTTTTTACATTTCAATAAACTGCTACAAATGTTGATTAAACAGCTGATGAATTCATTGCAAGTCATTGTAGATTCATAAATTATTCACATGTGATTTTATTCTAGAAATCATTTGCACGTATGTGGTAGTAATTTAGTGTACATGTTTTGCGTGCCAAATTTCCTGTTTCAGTAGAATGCAAGCGTGATGACGTCAATGACAACGTCGGTCGGGACTGTTTGGTGTTGTCCTTGTACGAGGAAGTTCATTTTGCCAGCTCTTAATTAAGGACTTATCAACTTGGAGCTCGCGTGAAGTTGCCTGCAATTATAGGCCGGGTGTTGACTCTTCGGAAGTGTGTGACAGAGCATGTGTTTAAGTTTGGCTACTCTATGTCTACAGTTCTGTTGATGTCTGAAAGGTCGTGACTCTTCCATATTTGCTACACCCGACCTCAAGAAGACGAGTATGTCACAGGTGATGATGGAGAAGAACATTAATGAAAATGAGAACATCTGAAGCGCAGACGGATTGCGGTAAAATCTATTTAGGACCGTAATAAAAAAATGTATGATCCATATTTCTTAGCGAAAGGTAAGATCTGCAAAATCAGCTAGCGATTTTTGTTTTTGATAATTATAAATCGAGTTCCAAGTGCGTTGATGAATTATTGAAAGTGTGAAAAGACTAGTGGAAATTGCTTAATGCGAAAAAAAACACAGACGTTTAAAAAAATATCATCTAGATCAAACTTTCCTCTTACGTTGATCATGCTTTTGTAAGCATTGACTCAGCAGGAAATATAAATGAACTAGTGATTTAGTTCAGTAAGGTTTGTCTATTCGAAACTAAGAGGGCTGACAACCCCAGGGGAGATACTATTGGGCTACTTATGTTACAGATAAGTCTTCAATATCATATTTGTTTTTCAACATCTCTTTTTTGTTTTTTCTTTTCCGTCCTTTCTACCTAGATGTTTCTACACTCAGATCATCCTATTTGGGAACGAAAGCTTTTAAGCTAAATCTACTGGAAATATAAAGCTAAATATACTTTATAAAGCTAAAGCTTTATAAAGCTTTTATTTTCTTTAGTTCATACTAAGTGGTCCCTTCAGTTTACTTTGTGAAAACCTCTTTGGTTTGAAAATCTAGCGTTGCACTAACTACTGTACTCTACTTCTTGTACACACTGTTCTAGAACTATTTTGCAATCTCAATAACACGAGTGAAATTTTCATTGAATGTTTTTGAGTGTTAAAGCCACTCCTCAGAGATGTAATTGCTCGATTTGACCTTTGTGCGCTACCAAAGTCGATTGTATCAACGGCAGGTGGAGTTGTTACGTTAGCGAGCAGCAGAGCTTTGTGCAAACGCTGTTCTTTGAAGTCCCTGGGGTAGAAAGCCACGAAATTTTGCTCCTGCAGTTTCAAGTTAACAGGGATGCAAAGAGTTGTTGTGAGACCATAGAATGTTTAGATTCAGAAAAAGTTCTTATCGACTATTGATAGATCACAAATTTAAGAATTGTGTTTTTAATGCTTTATAAATTGATATCTAGATCATCGAACGTTGAACGTTGATAGTTTTTATTTTCAGAATTGAGCAATTGTAAATTTTGAAATTTGGGTGCGAGCAGAAGAAAAACGCAGTTACTAAGTTCAAGTCTTTTTATCCTTAGTTGTCCAAGTATTCTCGTGATTTAAACCCATTACGTTAAAAGAATAGCCACTCTGCATAAGTGTAAGGTTCGAGGTTTGCCAAAAGTTTTCTCCTGTAAGGCAGGGGTACCCAACCTTTTTATCTCCCCGCACCACTAAAGAAATTTCATTCGAACCTCGCACCCCTTGAAATAAAAATACCAACAAATAGCCAATTGCCCATTATTTACATGGACTTTTCTGGTACCCCCAGGGGGTGTGAACGTCCCAGATTGGGAGTCCTTGCTTGAAGGGAATACAACTATTTATCCATGGGAATTATTGCCGCTAGGGTGAAATTAGAGGTCTCGAACTGATCATTAGGCTTGAAATAGACTAGAATAGAATTTTTTAAACAGAATGGGATATTTTTTCGTTAGGGACTATCTTTTTTCGCTTCAATGCTGTTTTATTTTTTAGCATTTTATAGTTTCAAAATCAAGTTTTATCTTGTGCCATGACATTTTTTTCAACGTCCTGCTTCTATGCGCTGGGGGTCATGTTTGGGAAAACACATTGTGCATAAATTTCCAGCTCACAACAATACTTCTTTTCTTTGGTACACCTTTGTTGTGGGTAGGAAGGCTTTAACTTGTCAAGTTTTGACCCACAACGGATTTAAAGAGTTTTTCCGTGATGGATCTTATTGAAGTGATGAGATTGTGAGGTATTCGAA
>JACJUY010006224.1:16641-47681 GCA_014220935.1 Platorchestia sp. MABIK | reverse complement strand
TCAAGTAATGTAAATAGTTTATTACATATTTTAAACGTTTTATAGAAATTATATACTTCTTCAAAAATTTCATTGGCGAATCATTTTTTCTTACTCGTAACATTTTAAGTATTGAAATAATTGTGCAAAATAAGAAAATTTTTTACTTCTCCAGTTAATTCGTAAAATCATGAATTTTGAGGCTTTTCAAGATCGTTCTTTAATTGCTGAAATCCTCCATAAATCCTAAATTGGGCTGGCATGCTCTTTCCCCTTACTACTCTTATCCTTCATGTGTGAAACAAATATTGGAACAAAAAATAACTTGCCAAACAGCTCTCTTTGAAAGTTTTCAATTTCATTTGAAATAATTTTGAAACCAATACAGAAGAACACAGGCTCACATGGAATTACGTTTCTAATTTTTTACGTTAAAAGTAGCACCGAAAGCTTTCATTTTCATCATCAATTTTACGCTTCAAATATGAATCGGTATTTGATATTTGAATGCCGAGCATAGTTCACTATTAAGGAGATGCCAGGAGATGGAAGTAAAAGTAAGTGAAATTTCACTTGTGACGAGAATGTTTATGAACTTTACAATGTGAATTCGGTTCACATGCATCTTTTGAGGATGTATTGGCATGGCTTATGTGTTCACAGGAATGGTGTATGTGCATCCATGGCTTTTTGATTATCCAATTTGAATATGAAAACTCCTAAAATTCTTAGTTTTACTGCAAAATGAAAAAGTTAAGAGAATGAATAGACACACTCAAAATTAAACAATGTGTCACATCACACTATTTACTTCACTACGGCCGTGATATCAGAAAAAATGAATGCTTGGCTACTACCCCGGGCTAAAACTCAATAAATGTACTTAAAAGAAGTTAAAAAATAAAAACCGGCCCTCGACAATACTGTCAGGTCGTACCGGCTGCAAAATGCAACTCGATAGACATGTGGTCATTTTGCATTTTTTTGACATATATTTGTTTTCGTGAGATCTTTCAAACAGTGTCTCCAGCATTTGGTCTTTTTCTTTTATTTCAGACATAATGATTTGCACTTTTTTGAACTGATGATGGAGCTAGAACTTCTCTTATTAACCATGACTAATTTCCTTGCAATTTTCCTCGTTTTCAAGTTCCTCATGTACGTCAAAGGTACATGATTTTCAAAGCCGGTGGAAGCCTAGTTGAGCTAAGACCCAAAAATGCTGATTTGATTATGCGTTACGCGATTCATGAAGTTTCCATCAACATGAGGCTATGGTGATGCGTTTTCTCAGTCATTTTTAATTATGACGCATTTCATTATAAACCACAAACTACATAGAGCAGTGCCTTAATAAACAACTGCTTATGACAACTAACACAATTCTATTAAGGAAATTCCATACCTTCATTTGAAAATGAATCAATGAAGCTTTTACTTCTGTGTTCCAAAATGTGCACTAATTATTCACGAATACGTTCGAAACTAAGTTTGGAGTGTAATTTAACACCCATTTTAATGTATTAATCGTAATCAAATTGATTCATTACACGTTGCACTCGAAATTTAAAAGCGTATGTGAATTATCTGTGCGTTTCAACCTCACTTATTTCTGCTTGCAATTAAATCACGTTTTTACTTCCTTCATGAGCTTTGAGAAAACCAATTTGCTACAATTCACTTCCGATATTGATTTCACTTCAGTTTTCGAGTCGATTTTGTTAGCGTAGATCGAAGAAAGAAAAGAACTTAGCCTCAGCACAATTGGAATGGAAATAAGGATGAGATCGATGACGAAGGAAACAAATTGCGCTTTGGCACTCGACGCTTTATTGAAAAAGTTGAGCTATGTGTCTCCTAGATGACGGAGAGCTGGGAGCGCAGATGACTTACTGAACTGGCTAAGTACGATGTAGAAAGAGCGCTCCAGGGGCAAAGAACGATGCTCTTCAATTCTGGTTCGGTGTAAGCGAAGGAAGATATTTTTCAGCAGTGTTCGTAAAATTCTCACTACGCCCGACAGTAGGGGAATTATAGTTAGAAAATCGATTTTGTGTGTTTTTTCTTCAGTTAAAATAATTAAGAGTCGACGTGTAGGGCAAACCAGATATTAGTGTTGGTCACTCCAGAGAATTGATCGCTCATTTTTACGGTTAAAAATTAACACAAAATGTCTTAATTAATGAAATTGGCGTGTTTAGTTTTGAATCTTAATTGGAAGCGGAAGGCAAATTCTTGCAAACGATGTTGAACGCAAATTATCGGCCAACGATGTTGGCTTTGAGAGAACTAATTACACACTCGCATCAGTCGACGAACCACAAATGTAATTGTCTTTCTTTGAGAAATAAGGCAAAATATAGAAATTGCTGCGCTTGATCTCCTGTTATACGGAAATAATGTTTTATAAGTGCTGTACTGCAGAAGATTACGGTCAGGTATTATATGTGCGTTGTAGTGCTTGAGGCAGGAAAATTACTTACCATAGGATGAACAATTTGCCTGAGATACTTTATAATATTCATTAGATGCATAAACGATTCCAAGAAAATACCTTTTGTCCCCATGCCGGCTACTGTAACGAAACTTTGCATAGAAGTTGCCGAAAATTATTTATTCTTCAAGATATGCCACAACCATTGTGACATTTCAGACTGAAATCGACGGTGATAATTTGCGTTCAAAAAATGTAATCTACTGCATTTCAGTGCTCCATGTTGGCAACCTATGGAGTTGACTCGATCAATATGAAGTTGTTCGAGCGCATTACAGCCCCGTCCTCTATTGCCTCTACCTATGTTTACAGAATAATCTTCATGGGATTCAATGTAACAAGTACTCCCGCCGTAGAATTAAGTCCTTTCAATATGCAGCGTATCTTGATTAATTGGTTCTTCTGTCAATTTGCTAAGCCGATGATCTGCATGAGAACGGGAAAATTATTTTGCATTTCCATCGTTTGTTAACTCCACTCTACGCACAAAAAAGCTGTTCAATGGAGCTGGGATTTATTTTCTTTACGATTTTATTAAATATTTTTTGTTTTGTGGCTCATAGTCCATTCCGTTTATCCCACTACCATTCAGAAATACTGTTTTCATCTCTCCCGCTTTCAGAAAAAACGAGAAAAATGAAACGGCAGCTATGGTGAAAAATCACTATAGATCGGCTAACAATGTCATTACTTTGCATTTACATCAGTTCGATTGGGCCATGGTGCAATTGACGTAAAAACAACATTAATTATTATAGAGTTTTTACACGAACATTACATCAAAATAACCCGTTTTCGATACCTGGCCCGAATGTTTTCAGGAAAATATCAGATACTTGCCAAAAAAATTCCTGAATTATGTGGATGCCTCCGCCGATTCCTACTCCGGAAAATCGCATCCGATAACTCGGAATGAATTCCCCAAACTCGGACCTCGCCGGCACCACTGCATCTGTGCCGGACAGTCGTCCCGAACTTGGCGTATCAGAACTTTTAATTGATACGTCCCGCTACAAACGCCAAGGACGTGACAAGTCATCCAATATGTAACTTTGATGCACTCCTCAGAGACTTCGTGTGCCCCCTAACGTTCATAACAGATGCGAAATGAAATGAAAGATGAGCTAACTCTTAAACCACACTTCCAAATACACGTCAGAAAAGGGTTGAATATTGCGATCGTTTCTCGTAGTGCGCACACTATTGAAATAATATTAAAGAACAGCATCGAGTAATTGGTTGATGGCATCACTTCATATTTATATCCCAACTGTGCCAACCCAACTCTGTCTGTAAACAACATCCGCCGGTCATGAAATATGTAGCTATACTCTTTTACTGGAAGAGAATGTCCCACATAGGATCCACAAGAATTAAAATCAGAGAAATTTGTTTTTCAAAGATTTTAGTTTACTGGGAAATCATTCCATGCATGTTAGAAATGCTAACCCTCCGGCGCATCCAAAGCTTGAAGTCGCTTACAGTCCGACTTCATGGAAAAAAAATGAGTTTATCGAAAAGTGACCCTCCTAGGAAAAACTGCGAGAAGCAACAGAAACTTTACTAATTTAGGAAAAGTCTATTTTTTTTATCTAACCCCGCCATAAATCTTTTATGAAAATTATCTTATTCGAGCTTATTTGACAATTGAGATTTACTCTGAACTGAAACTGATTTGTTCATTTCCATTACTTAATTTGGAGCAATAAACTCCTAAAACGCGTGCTAACAACATATTCGATGACGATTGTTGTGGTCTATCCATTTCTTATATCAACAATTACAATAATTTTTTATAATCATTTTAAACACAAACTATAATAATAACAAACTTTTAGAATTTATTTTTTCAAAACTTAACGGGACACTTGCTTTGTAAACGTGTATCCCAAAGTACAGGCGAATTCACATACAGCGCTATGAGAAAAAATTGTCGTCAAGAGTGAGGGGAATAATTTCGACTTTTGCCTCGACTCTGTAAACGCACGTTAATGAGACGAAAGTAGGTGCGCGATACGAAGCCATGGTGGCTCACCATTCATCATGACCTGCACAGCCCTACACGCCGTCCTTGCTCTGCACCACGGTAGAGGAAACAAGGTAGGGTCAATCCAGTTTTTTTCGACGACTGTGTGGGTGTGCTGACGTCACGGCAACGATTAAATAGCACCGCTCATATTGCATCTGGTAGCACTGCTACCACGGTAGAGGAAACAAGGTAGGGTCAAACCAGTCTTTTTTTCGTCGACTGTGTGGTTTTGCTGACGTCACGGCCACGAACCAATAGCAGCGCTCATATTGCTTCTGGTAGCACTGCTACTCCCAAATCCGTCTCCACTATTGGCCCAACGATACTGCGGTTTGGTGACGCCATAAAGTTTGTTCGAAATAAAGCCTTTCTATTGGCTACCCGAACAAGAAGAAGTGTAATTTCCCCCATAGAAATGACCCTACCTTGATTCCTCTACCGTGACTGCTACCCCAAATCTGGCTCTACTATTGGCCTAACGATACGGCGTTTTGGTGACGTCATAAAGTTTGTTCGAAATAAAGCCTTTCTATTGGCTACCCGAGCAAGAAGAAGAGTAATTTCCCCCATAGAAATGACACTACCTTGTTTCCTCTACCGTGGGGTGTGCCGACGTCACGGCAACGATTCAATAGCAGCGCTCATATTGCATCTGGTAGCACTGCTACCCCCAAATCTGGCTCAACTATAGGCCTAACGACATTGCGTTTTGGTGACGTCATAAAGTTTGTTTGAAATAAAGCTTTTCTATTGGCTAGCAGAACAAGAGGAGGTGTATTTTCTCCCATAGAAATGACAATACCTCGTTTCCTCTACCGTGCTCTGCACAAACCATAGCTCATAGCGCTCATCTAACTTAAACGGCGAAGAGAGCCTCGTCGTTCGGTCCGAAATGAACGATGTACCAAAACGTGCAGTACGCTTTGTACATGAAGTGAATTTGACTCGGTGAAATTTATCCAACACATGAAGATCAATAAACGTATTGCTAATTACATTTCGCACGAGCGAACACGACCCGTCATAAATGACGGGATTTGATATTTTCTTTGAACAAATCTTGCAGATGAGGATGACAGACAAATATATCCATCCCAATAGTACCTGCGATAAAAATATTCTTGTACTTGTGCACTGGTGAAACTTGTATCACAGATACGGTCATTAAAAATCCTTGTGAGAGTCACTAAAAGACGAAAGAAGGGGACACCGAACAAATAATTAAATAGACAAACACACCCAGAGTATTATTAAGAAAAAAGATGCATAGATATAGCGCTTAACCCATGTGGAATTCTGATTAAAAACTTTTACCTGGTTTGCTTCCCTTCCTCGAGGTATTCCTCATTTTACCACGGAAAACGTCTCTGAATCTTAATTCGAACGTTCTTGAGGTAGATTCAAGAGATGCTTACACAACGAATAGTTTCTAACAATTTTCTAATTTTTTGTGGCAGTGAAACACAAAGACTGAAAATTTATTCAAGCTTATTACATAGCGTTCGTTCCTATCAAGACATTTTTCTAATTTATGTATGAGAGTAGCAGTAGCACTTATCATGGTGTGAAGATAAATTACTGTAATTTATACAAATAACGCTCGTGCGGAGTGAACTTTACAATACTACCAGTATTCTACGACGTATGAATACAACACTTTGATCACGGTAGAGGAAACAAGATAGGGTCATTTCTATGGGAGAAAATACACCTCATCTTGTTCGGCTAGCCAATAGAAAGGCTTTATTTCAAACAAACTTTATGACGTCACCAAAACGCCATATCATTGGGCCAATAGTGGAGCCAGATTTGGGGGTAGCAGGGCTACCAGATGTAATATGAGCGCTGCTATTGGTTCATTGTTGTGACGTCAGCAAAACCACACTGTCAACGAAAAAAGACTGGTTTGTACCTACCTTGTTTCTTCTACCGTGCGGACTATTCAGTGACCCCTTGGAATACTCGAAATGGTGTTGTGTAGGTGCGAAACAATTGACTCTTGGAACAAGCAGAGAAAATAACCGTTTTTTTTACAACGAGAGCATTAATATTTCCATTGTTCTCATTTTTTCCAACTCTCATTACTGATATGTTGTAACGTACACCTTATCAAATCGAATTTTGATTAAAAGCCAAAATTCAATGTATTGTGTATTTCTTACCCCAACTTGAGACTGTGCATCAGAGATAAACCATAAAACTACGAAAGTTTAAACACAGACTAAAGTAAAACACCATACCATTGTTCCTACGGCTAGAATTACCCTGTACTTTTTCTGAGTTTTCATCAAGAACCGGGAAAGACTCAAAATTCCAAACTAGTTTGATGCTTCTTAACGAGCCGTCGAAAAACCCCATATTGTTCAATAAGACAACAATCTCCTTTAGTCTCACCTCGTCTGAAGTCACCTTCATATACAGTTTGGAAAACGCCAAATAACGCATTCACTCAGTCATCCCGCTCTGTATTGCCCGAGACTTGAATTTACAGTGCCGAGGTCGGATGATTCAGTGAGAGCGTGGGCATTTTGTGCCCGTGAGGAGCACAAAGACTGCAGGGAAGAGCCTCCATAGCTTCGGGTTGCCATTGAAGCGAACGTTATGCACTGGACGCAGACTGAAAGTACGAGCGTTAGAGAACATAGCGAGGTGTCGATGGTGCTTAGAGCCTTCTAACGGCCCGCGCAAACGGCACCTTCCTTTTCTTTTTTCCAAGACAATGGTTAAGAGAAGCTATATTGAAAGAAAACGTGCCCTCCCTGAGCGCTTGAAGCCTTAGTGGGAGCACTTGAGAGGAGGCTTCGAAAGGATAAGCTTAATTTGATGAGCATGCATGACTAGGACACTCAACTGCTCTTTTACTCCAGCCCTGCATAAGCTTTTAAATTCCCCGCGGAATAATTTCGGGTCCCGTGCATTACGCATGAAATGTGAGACTCGCTCAGCTCAAGTAAGTGGTTAGCTGCACTGCCAGAATTACAGCGTTGCAGAACTGTGGAGTTGTCTATGCAGATCAACACGTGCTAAAATTTAAATCGAAATTTAACCGCT
Source organism: Platorchestia sp. MABIK (assembly GCA_014220935.1). Classification (NCBI taxonomy): domain Eukaryota; kingdom Metazoa; phylum Arthropoda; class Malacostraca; order Amphipoda; family Talitridae; genus Platorchestia; species Platorchestia sp. MABIK. Next base: position 40,128 of record JACJUY010006224.1, on the reverse strand, counting down.
CCCATGCCATGTATTAAAATATTCTTTATGACGGTTGAGCTAAGTCTATCAGAAAAAATACAAATGAGACGATGTGAGACGGATGAAACCTTTACACATTTTAGCTGTGCATTGAAATGTTGATACTATTTAATATGGAGAGATTAATGCTCACTTTCCAGTGCGTTCTTCAAAAGAGATTTCAAAGCAAACGATACATTGCTGATGAATGGGACCAGCATTGGAATACTATTCGTCAAGTTATGTAACTTCTTCTATTTAGAGAAGCATGGGTGCTCACAAGTGTTAAGCGTAAAGTTTTAGATTTAATATGTTAATGGCTTCGATAAAAATATGGTTCCTATTATAAGTTCTCATACCTCATAAGAAGTTTCGTATTCACGAGGCGTCCAACAATCCAATTTCATTCAATTTAACAATAAAACAATTCTAACGTTAAAAAAATGATTGAGTCATTTCATCAATAATTTTCGAAGACAATGGTGCTTAAAACCTCATCGCAATCGCGTTTTTTGCGCTTGTATCATTTCATCCATGAGTGTCTTGAAAGGTGCTACTGTATTATAATTATATTTTTATATATATTTAAAATTGTACACTCATCGAGCGGATGTCTACTGTGGCTTAAAATTTTTACTTCACACCAGCCAGTCTTGACTCAGGCAGAGATCAGTTTACCAGGAGAAAATAAAACTGCTTGTTGGTATGGCTCAGGTATAATAGATATTTTTTCTTTCAAATTTTTCTTGGTTTCAGTTGCTAGGAAAGTTCCCATCAACGCTAGCTCAAATCATTTTAGTCTAAACCTCATCTTCTGCGACAACAGAAATTTGTCTTCCCATTATTTTGAACACCTTACCCAAAAAATAATAGAGCTTCGACAAGGGTGATTATCGTAAAATAATTCATTTAGCGTTTGGTTAAAGGAATAGAATATCACCTTGTAGAACTTAAGATTTTCATGTTCTTCAAAACTTTGCCAATCACCCTAAATTTTGAAGAAACAAAAACACCGACCCAGATTTCCAATTATTTTTACTAAATTTAAATAAGTGAGTAACGCTATCCTCAGTCATGTTATAGCATGTCCTACATTTCCAAAGTTCAAATATTGTTTAAACTTTCTCCCAGTTCACTGCAAATCACAAATAATGCAAACAATAACATAAACAAATAATATCATCACTGTTGTTTGAGGAGCTCCATTCAGCAGCCGTATTGAATAAGTTTCTAATTTCCTCAAGTTAATCGAAAGGGTTGCAGGAGCTTGGGCTGTTTAGGCAAATCAAGGCACCCATAATCATACGTCTCGGTTGTTCGTAATCACATCGAGCACCTCCACTATGGCCTCTCCAGACCTTAAGCGCCGTCTTCAGTACTCCGAAGCACCAGAGACAGCCCCAAAAAACGACTCTGAATGCTAGCCGGCCCACATTCGGAGCAGAAGAGCCTTGGTTTCAAGACTCCGGCTCCGTTTGTCAGGATTGCTGGCCAAATTCCTTCGGTGAAGCCAATCGCATGTGAAGCTACAAGTTCCCGACGTCAGACAATTTCCTCGATCTCGCTTAATGGTTCGTCCAGAGATTTACAATCGGTGCTCTTAAGGCCAAATTTCCTGATGCAAGCAAGCCTTATATAAGCTTGCTGGTGCAGCTATCACTCGTCGATCTCGGGGTTGGCTGGATTATTTGGGAGTGAACACACGCACAAAAAGGAAACAAGAAAAAAAGATAAAAGATGAAACGAAAGAAAGACAATGAAGAAGTTACTCACTACGTTTCTTTGATATGCACTTATGACTTCACTGAAATTTCTTTTGATGTTGCGGTGTCATGGAAAAGCTTATCCAGTGTTTCAAAAACTTGCTCAAGCACGAAAATTCTTTTTATTCTTTTGTTTCCAATATTTCAAAAGTTAACTCTAAAGACCACATTTCATGGAATGAAAGATGTTCTGTAATTGATAAACTTCCTCATAAATGTTGTTTCTAGATTATTGAATCGGTCCATAATTCAGAATTTTTCGGTCGACGCAATTTTCATGTACGAAAGATTACAAAAATTTTCATTTTAATTAGGCGGTTGAAACATATGACAACACACCTTCTAACTATCATTTTCATCAAAAGAGTATTACCAATCCTGCCTGTGATAAACAGATACCAAATTGAATACAAACTTATTATTATTTCATCTCTTCAATTGAGACCAGCTGCGTCGCCAACCAACGCAGAATAACAGCCCCCTTACATTCTAAAAAATATTCAACCATTCTCTGGTCGCCATTCAAGTTGAGGAGGGCTCGTCCATCTAAATTAATGCATCTACACTTGTGTTCCCCAGCTTGTTAAATCTTCATCTAATGAACCCGGAATGTCACCCCAACAACACTCGGAAATGACGGATGCCGACTTGAATGATAATTCATGAAGATCTTCCGCGGTGAAGTTTTTATCCTCAAGATCTTGTCAGTGATCTCACAGGCGATCATTATGCAGAGTTTGAGTCCATATTTAGAGCTTGGATTTGTTTTTGGCGCTGGGATGCTGAAGGAGTGTTTTCATCTCGCTTTCTGCTAGGCTGATCTGGTCGTAAATACTGCAGACGTAACAAAACACTTAGCCTCACTTACACGAGCTGATTCTCATGAATAATATCGTGGAAGGAAAAGTTAATATCAGTAAGTTTGTTAAGCAATAAAATTCAGTTTTAATGCCCGGACCGTAGATCGTAGTTCTGAATGTAAACTATTCTGTTGCAAAAAATATTTAAACTAAAATAACTCCAGCATTGATGCTTCTAAGCTTGAGAATAAATATTTTACAGAGATTTTTTTGCTGAAGATGGACAGTTACTCCGAAACGTTCAGTTTTATTTTATCATTTTTTATAAAAAAGGCTTTGCGTGTAGCGATTTTCGCTTCGATTTTTAAATATTTAAAGTTACGCAAGTTTGTCGGAATGGAAAAATGCTTGCCAAATTTTTTGCGCATGTTACAAGCTCATTGGAAAACTAGGAAACATAACGTCAATATTCATACAACTTTATAAGATTTGTAGGAATTTTCTCCAGAATGTTCAGGGATTTGAGAATTGCATTTCGGGATCAAATTTACTGTAAGACTGTAAAGCAGTAATTATCATTAATCAAAAAAACTATCCCTATCACGTAAAGGCTCCTAGAAATTAGAATATTTACTAGCTTGAGATTTAATTTTGAAATCGTCGTGCATGCCTGAATAAGTAATGACGCAAATTCAATCTATGCCAAACAATTCCTAATAATTTCCTACAACGATCTCGTGAGGGAATGGTTGTCAAATGCAAATACTCGTAATGATAAATTTTTCAATGAAAATTTCTATGAAAAATTGTATTAAATACCGATAGATTAAGGCAGTACATGAACGTTTCTTATCCGCACTTTGTGATTATGTATATGCATGTTTTAATTCGTCAAATATTTTTCATTGTTTCAACATCCCTCGTGATCATGTTAATTTTTATAGAAATAAAACACAAATGACATTTTTCAATACATAACCAGCAGATTTTCTGGCTTCCTCGAAAGTAATGCCATTTGAAAATGCCCAGTCGAAACTTGCACAAGAGGAAGCCTGTCAGTGAAGTTACACACTATTCAGTTCTTCTTTCAGTTGAAGATAAATAAAAAATAACAGTGAAAATAACACTCCCTTTAGCTTCAGTACATCCAACCACGTTTACATTCAATCCTATAGTTCAAGCAAGTCTAAATGATGGTAACCCTTCAAAAGATTACCTCATACGCTGCAGCGAATTTTATTCTAGACCTCATACACATAGCTTCGCTCTGTTCGTAATTCAGTTGTTGCAAAGCAGACAATCCGTCACGGCCGAGAAATGCAAATGGCGAGTCACTTGGATAAATTGAAGCGCTCTCTCCAACTTCTAATTATGGTGCTGCGTCTTGATAGAAAATAATTATGAAGTCGTCAGCTTTGTGTTGCAGAGATGCGCCGTTTAATGGAACGTCTGACAGAGCCGCTTTTCTGAGGATGCTGTGCAACAAACAATGGATGGAGCTCCAAATAAAAGGGATCTGAGATTTTAATTAATGGATTTTCCGTACTGCGTATTGGCATTACACTTCGCTAGGATTCTTCGTTAGAACAAGAGATGTCTTCTTGACTGGTTGATTACATTTGTGTTGTGCGTGTGTTGTAGTGTGTGTGTTGTAGTGTGTGTTGTAGCGTGTGTTGTAGTGTGTGTTGTTGTGTGTATGGTTCAGAGAATCTTCCTGTTTCAAGAAAATGCTTTCGGAATAGTTATCTGTCTCAATAAAGTTTTTGGTGCCACTGATAGCGTGCATCTATGTCAAAAGAAAACAGGATTGTGCGTCTGCGAAAATTGAATCATATTTGGCTGGGCTATTTTATGGGTGTATTCAAAGTATTACTATTATTCACGTATCAGTTATTTACCACGTCATCCGAAATCAGTGAATTTCATTAAAATGTTGGCCTGCAAATAGCGTCTTTAGCAGGAATGAACTCGAAAAATACTCACTTTTTCTTAATCCCCCTTTCTGAAGAACGTTTGTGGTAGATTAAATTTCAGTGTCTCATTTATACAGGTTGGCGCATGAGTAACGCACCCTTTAGGAGGTAAATTTTAAAGATTTATTACCGCAAAATACACTGGGTATCTGTAGACAGGATACGACATGTAGGTAAACTTTAAGAGTTCCTCTATCGTTTGCAATTAACCCTATCGTTATGCCTTACATAGTTTATTTATTAATAATTTTTTAAAAGGGTGCGTTACTCAAGCGCCACCCTGTACATTAGAGAGTGAAATCGATCTTGTCAGGTAGTGACCAAGATCTTCACATCAACCGCAAATCGAAGGTAATTATTCTTGACTAGTGTACACGGTCCGTCAAAAATGACGGGATTCAAGATTTTCCTTGAGTAAATTTTCCAGTTGTGGATGCCAAACAAATACGTCCATCCTAATGGTATCCGCGATTAAAATATGTTTTTACTTGTGCACGATGAAAACTCGTCTCACAGATACGGTCATTGAGCATCACATAGAGGCGGAAGGAGCGGACACCAGACAAATGAATAAACACGAAATATTAATTTAGCTATAGTTCATTTTTTGATGAACAAAAGGCAATTTAATTACATGGTGGTAAATATCGTTATTTCTTAGTGTTACACTTGAATTTTATGCCTGAGATTTGCCATTCATTGGAAGACTTCATACTTTTCAGTCACTTTAATTTAGTTCCATCTTTATGTGCGCAGCGATTAGTGACATTTATACTCTTTCTGTTTTCCGTACATCACGAGTTTCCTCAGCTACATCGGTTCTGTATAACGTGAGCCACGGTAAAAGAAACAAGGGTGATTCAAACCAGTCTTTTTTGTTGACGGTGTGGTTTACTGACGTCATGGCAACGAACCAATAGCAGCGTTCAAATGGCATCTGGTAGCACTGCTACCCCCAAATCTGGCTCCACCATTGGCCTAATGACATTGCGTTATGGTGACGTCATAAAGTTTGTTTGAAATAAAGCCTTTCCATTGGTTAGCCGAACGAGAGGAGGTGTATTTTCTCCCATTGAAATGACCCTACCTTGTTTCCTCTACCGTGCGTAAACTCAAATTCAGTATTTATTATGTAAATTCTATAACATCTTATCAGTGATTAATCACCACATGTGGGCACCCTTCCGATTGAGTTGGTATTTTCTGAAGAAGAGAAGAAAGCTCGCCAATCCCGTGTCTCCTCTGAGACTGATTGGCTATGCAAATTGAGTCCAATGATCTTGGAGCTTAGACCTGAGAATTTCAATTGTGCAGCTTTTGAGATCGTCCGGTTTCATTTTCTGGTTGGGAAGGCTTGTTGGACGTGTTCCTTTTTCTGTAGTGTAGAGTTTGTCAGCGATCTTTTTGTTGGCTCGCTGCAGCATTTACTGATATTTCCATCAGCCTGTTGTATGAGTATCATTAGTGAATTGGTCACATAATCTCTCGTACGAAAATAAATGTACACTAAAAAATGTATCCTTGTAGAACATATATAAACAATGCAACAAATCAGGTGGTTATTCAAAATGTTGAAGTGTAGAGGCGAATAAGGCAAAAATTTAGAACTCTGAGGCGTAAATCCAATGCATGGTAATAAACCTGTCATGGGCTTATAATTTTGTAGCATTCGAGTACATCAAAAGAAAATGACAGACATGGAAAGTGTAAGTGCGGAATGCTTGACAACTATAAGGCATGCGCAAGACTTTTTTCAGACATGTCAGGCAAAGCCTATAAAAGTAGGCTTTCGGTGCACTGATGCCTGAAATTGATTTTCGTGATCTTGTCACCGGTCACCATTTTACCTGCTGCGTTTTTCAGAGTAGTGATGTGTGAAACTCTCCTTGTAGCGACAGAAATTTTATTTCCAGCTTGTACTCAGACACTGATGTCTTACTGCCTGTGATTACAAGCATGCCTTGTCTGACTACGCAAATGTATATTTCCATTCTAAATGTATGAATACAGTTGAACTCATCATTAAATATACAGGTGAAAAATACTGTAATGATTGAATACTGTCATGAATACTGTAATGATTGTCAGTTACTCAACGCAAATTCTTAATGATCTAGACTTTAACCGAAAATTTCGTTATTCTTTGAACACTGTGTTCATGAATATACGTACAAACTTTTGCCGATTTCATAAGCTCGTCAAATGCTAGTTATCAAAGTGAATGCAGTTTCCCCCAAATTTATTCAGTCTACCGATTAAAGTCGTAAATACGATTCGTGGCTAATTCACTGCGGCTTATGTCCAAAATGCATAGAGCGATGAAATTGCACCTCATTGGTGCACAGTTTCGCACGAGCGAAAACAGCTTTCAATCTTTACTCGATGTTATGAGTTTATGATTGAATATTTTGGAGTGGATAATTATACAGGAAGCTAATGTTTTCAATAATATATCTCCAATTCAAATTGAGATATTTTGAGATTGTTTGTTTGATATTGTGGAAATTGAACGAACGATGGTTCGTTCTTTAATTCGAAATTTAATTCCTCGTCTCACCTAGCGGCGCATAAGTGAGTCGGCATGATCTTATTTGCCTGGAGCCTCCAACATATCGTAAACCAAACGGTACTTCACTCGAACAACATTCATTAACCTTCATTAGACAAAATATAAAATGTGGGGAAAATGTGCTGTGCTCGACCTGCGTGCATTTACCTTCATTAGAAACAATCTATTATGTATAAGAAATGGTACTTTACCTGAACCACGTGCATTCCCCTTCATTAGACAAAATATAAAATATGGGAAAAATGTGCTGTACTCGACCCGCATGCATTTACCTTCATTAGACAAAATATAAAATATAGAAAAAATGGCGCTTCACTCTAACCGCGAGCAGTAACCTTTATTCGACAAAATATAAAATATGGGAAAAATGGTGCTTCATTCGACCCGTGTGCATATACCTTCATTAGACAAAATATAAAATATACAGAACATGGGGGTTTAATCTACCCGCGAGCACTTACATTCATTAGACAAAATATAAAATATACAGAACATGGGGGTTTAATCTACCCGCGAGCATTTACATTCATTAAAAACAACCTAAAATATGCAACGATCGCTATTGCGAGTGCGGCTTGAACTCTTTTTTGCAATAAATAGTTCCATTATTCTAAGCCTATTTTGGTAATAACGCTACTGGATAACACTGTATGGTATCTTAATGACGTTGTGTATACATCGTAACTTTATCTCCGCCAGGTTATTACATTTGCCTGTATAAGGGGGAAATTACTCCATCCCGACTCTTCCAACATATGTGAAGAAAAGTAGGAGTTCATACAACCCATTCATTGCCTGTTTTTTGATCCAAAGAAGAATTTAGAACCAAGTTTTTCTTTTTAACTGTGTAACGAACCCGGAACAATTTGAGCTAGTTCGGAGTTTCGACAAGTTATTTAAAATAAAGCGTTTGATTCAGTTTCAGATCCGTGCCTTCCTTTTTAGGACATTTTATGTTTGCAGAGCAAACCCAGCTGTATTTAAAATGCGATTTTCAATTCGCCGAAATAAAACTGATTAGATCATTCTGTTAATCGTTAAAACATTATTGTTGCTTGCAAAAATATCTATACGCTACAGCAACATACCCTATCACGAGCAGCTACAGAGCATAACTTTTACGCTATAGCATCCATAATTTCCGTCGCCCTGTGCAGAAGCTGTATTCGAACGGCAAAGTCATAGATAATCGTAGATACCAGTTAGACTGGGTAGTGATGTCGTTTTATCGTTCATGATACATGAATGTACGCAGATCCGTACTATACCTCGTTAGATGCATTTATCTGTTTTTCCAATTTAAATTTAAAGTTTTTCAGTAACTTTTGCTCGTAAAAGATGTGTGCACATATTTTTAATAATCCAAATTTGATGCATTTATCCGTAATTCTTATCTAAATTCAAAGTCTTACAGCAAGTTTCGCTTGACAAAGTTGAGGTCATCGCGTGAATTTTTATTGGATCGTGCTGCAATGGAGACAGTTTGCTAATGTCGTTCATTCATGTTTAACCTTTACGATCTTAATTCTACATCCACGCTATGATGTCTCATGTCACGTGAACTTAATTTTGTACCCGTGAGATCATAAAAAAAAATTCTATTATTTACAGGTGCATTAGAATACAGTGGTCTTCAAATGTTTCATTTTCGCGGCCGAACATTCAATTTCTTGTATTTGTGGGCATATCGTCTGAAAAATGGTTATATTTTTCCTTTTCTCTATCCCCAGAATGACTAAGTTTGCTCCCAGGTTTGCTGCTACCTTGTGTTTTTCCTCATCAAATCGATATTTTATTAAACACTCGGCGAGTCATCTACTTCACATTTTTTTTATTCATTTCCACTGTATTTTTCTACAATTCAATTTAATCTATTTCTACATTAAGGAATGAACATCTAGTTTATACGTAGTGTTTCCTCCTACTTCTATATTTTAGAAATCTACATACGTATATATCATTAAAAATTACATTGCATCAGTAGTCTTCCTTCCACAAACCCTTGATCAAATTCTCCTAAATAAAAATGTTTTAAAAATGTTTTAATTTTTAAATGTTTAATTAAATGTTTTAATTAAAATTCATTAAAATACAAATATTTCAAAAGTTTTGCTGATAAAATGCTTTACTACTTACAAATAAGATTCCCTCTTCCTTCAACATTTTTTAAATAAAAACACGAATACATCATAAAAATGACATAGCATCAGTAGTCTTCCACAATACATTGACCAATTTATCCTAAATTTAATAAAAATTTTCAAACAGTTTTGCTGCTATAAGTGCCCTACTCCTCATAATCGCTCCATCAGACTTCCCTCGTCCCGGCAGCCAGTGCCGACAGCTCGACACCGCCTCAGGGAACTGATACGCACGCTTCTAACCTAATTAGTGAACACTGAGAGCCAATTACAAGACTGGCGGACGAGATATATACCAGGAGCCCCGCATGGAGGCCTTTATTACAGTCACACTAGGTAAACACTTATTACGGTCACTTTTGGTAAATCAAGTCACAAGGTAAATACTAATTACAGTTACGCTAGTTAAATACTTAATACAGTCACACTAGGTACATCAAGTCACTAGGTAAATACTTATAACAGTCACACTAAGTACATCAAGTCACTAGGTAAATACTAATTACAGTCACACTAGGTACATCAAGTCACTAGGTAAAACCTATTACAGTCGCACTAGGTAAATCAAGTCACTAGGTAAATACTAATTACAGTCACACTAGGTAAATACTTAATACAGTCACACTAGGTACATCAAGTCACTAGGTAAATACTAATTACAGTCACACTAGGTACATCAAGTCACTAGGTAAAACCTATTACAGTCGCACTAGGTACATCAAGTCACTAGGTAAAAACTTATGTTAGTTGCACTAGGTACATCAAGTCACTAGGTAAATACTTATTACAATCACGCTAGGTAAATCAAGTACTGCATTGTCTGGTAAAATACCAGTCAAAAACCTGATGTTACAGGTGACTTTCTCTCGATGTGTTCGCTTCACGCAGTCAAAGCCTCGGAGGATGAAAAAACCATTTCTAATTTAAGTAATAAATGAATAGTAAATTAATTGACTCGTGCTTCACTTCATAAAGTTCATGCAAAATGTCAGCTGACACTTTACAGAACGATTTACGCGCACTCATTTGCTTATTTCGCTCTTATTGTGCAGCGAGTGCAATATTTGTTGGTAAGGTGTAGTGGTCGACCCTTTTATGTGGACAGCCACCTTGAATTTAAAATGCAGGTTAAGAATACAAGATAACACCAGTGAATCTTTTAAATATGTCTCCTATTTCTCTCTTCATCATACAACAGTCTATTTCATATTTTTCTTTTCACCGTGTAGCACTCTATTTCCTATTTCTCCCTTCACCGTGTACCACTCTATTTCCTATTTCTCTCTTCACCGTGTACCACTCTATTTCCTATTTCTCCCTTCACCATACAGCAGTCTATTTCCTATTTCTCTCTTCACCGTGTACCGCTCTATTTCACATTTCTCTCTTCACCGTGTACCACTCTATTTCCTATTTTTCTCTTCACCATTCACCACTCTATTTCCTATTTCTCTCTTCACCGTGCACCACTCTATTTCACATTTCTCGCTTCACCGTGTACCACTCTATTTCCTATTTCTCTCTTCACCGTGTACCACTCTATTTCCTATTTCTCTCTTCACCGTGTACCACTCTATTTCCTATTTCTCTCTTCACCGTGTACCACTCTATTTCACATTTCTCTCTTCACCGTGTACCACTCTATTTCCTATTTCTCTCTTCACCGTGCTCCACTCTATTTCAAATTTCTCTCTTCACCGTGTACCACTTTATTTCCTATTTCTCTTTTCACCGTGTACCACTCTATTTCCTATTTCTCTCTTCACCGGGCTCCACTCTATTCCAAATTTCTCTCTTCACCGTGAACCATTCTATTTCACATTTCTCTTTTCCCATGCACCAAGTAGAAAACGACCAACAGTTCGGCAAATGCTAGCAACTTCGGTAAGTTCCACGTGCTGCTGAAGTTATCCTGTAAGAAAGAGCTTTCTCTACTTCCGTCTTCCATTTCTTTCGCGATAATCTCGTCACTTTTATAGGAACTATTCGCTATTTATGCTGCTTATGTTAATTTTCCTGCGTTGAGACGATATACTAATGATGCAAATGTTTCTTGAAAAGTCAATGAATCAAATAAACATCTTAAAAAATGAATTGGAATATCTCGCAAGGGTTTTTTTTCTTTCTTTTTCAGTGTACCAAGAAAAGCATTGCTCGTTAAAGAGGTTTAAAAATATCGTATATTTGTCGAAAATGTCATACTACCCTAAACACATGTTGACTGGCACGACAACACATGACGAGATAACTACTACGTAGGTTCGCGTAGCAAGCAAAGTACTCGCTGTAATATTTCAGCTCATTTTCGTCAGATTTCATTTTTTGACAATCCCTCAAACTGTGAACAACTGTGTCAAGCTTTTATTACAATGGCGTCGAAATACGCAATTAATTATGATTATAGGGAACGAGGAATATGTGTGTGACTGTGTTTCCACAAGTGTGTCATCCGTACTGATCCGTGGTCAGCTGACGGCCTCACTCGAAAAGATAGATGTGAAACAAATGCTTCCTTGCCCATTCATTTCATGTGTCTCAGACCGTGTTCTGCGTTAGGCCGCCGTCACACGGCGACGTTACGTCACAACAATCTACAGTCAGCGGTACCACTCGGTCTGTCTGGTACCACGAAACCGTCAGATTTCAGCCTAGTTTAGGACCAGTTTGGGGAAAATAAGGCTGCAATCTGATTGTTTCGTGGCACTAAAAAGACCGACTAGTGCCGCTGACTGGATGATTGTGATGAAACGTTACCATTTGGTCTCCGTGTGACGGCGGCCTTAGGATGAAGGTTAAATAACATCATATGTACGACATCATTGTACGAGAGAGTCAATGAGGAAAATGCAACCTTGTGATCCAAATAAAATGGCGCAAAGATTCATCATCATAACTACCACCTCAATGACTGTATTCATTCCCGAATAGCTGACAAATACTGAAACCTATGCAAGTATTACTTAGAAAAGATGAATTCTCGAAATCCACTTTAATTAAATCTGGAATGAATTATGTAAAGTCGGTCGTACCCCAGGCAAGTTGTTTAAAATTTTGTAAGTAGATTCACCGGGCTTGAGGAAGCTGATTGGACTGTACTGGAGCGTAAAGAGGAAAACACATGAAACAACAATATCATTTTATTTTTTCACGTAACTTAATGTTTTTCAGTAATAACCTCAGCTACTCAGTACTTAGTGAGCTGCAATTGTTGCAATGGATAAACTCCATCATCGATATTGAGTGAAGGTTGGAGTAGTTTCATTGGAAAGAATCTCACTGGAATACTTTTATTGGAATGAATCTCCCGGGAATACATTTATGAAATTGTAGATTTAAGATTTGTTTTAAATGACGTGTGATATCTTGTAGAAATCCACAGAAATCGAATTCCAACTTTTAATTTCAATTAAGAATTAACTGTGACGAGATCGTGCTGTAGAATAATGAGAAAAAATGAATTTAATTACATTTCGGAATTGACGATCATAATAGCTAGTGAGTACAAAAATCATTATAGGTTTATATGTTCGAAATGCAACAATACCCTTGTTCGTTTGTTGCTGATTCAAAACGAAAATAAATTCTTTTGACTGTTCGTTGCCCACACGGGCAGCTGTGCTGAACGAGGCGCAAAATTTCCTCTCCCTTGTTTTGAAGCGAAAATTGAAGTCGTGACTTAAGTTGTGTGTGGTTGTCGTTCAATTTAGGGAGGAGAGGTTACAACAATAAGAACCATGATAATGGAATTCTGATCTCAAAGCGTCAGAATGTTTCAAAGTCATTTTGTGACACATATCACGGAAATTCACCGCTGCGAATTTTTCAGAAAAAATATTGAAAGTCTTACCGTATAAACATTTAACTCATTTTCTCAGAGTTTATTCTTAATTATTGATTAGAATTTTGGGAAATTAACTACAACGACCATGACTTCAAGACAGCGGTCGTCATTTCTTCTTATCAAAATTTGTCTATTTACTGGGCAATTCAAGGCAGGATATCTAATCGTCGAAGTTCTGTAAGTATGAGATTGAATACTTGATTTTTTGATTGACCTCAAAATTATGTTCACACGAACTGTGAATGATCAGAATACCCAGAAAATGGCTCCGGGGTACACGAATAAAGTCAGAATTCGAAAGCGATATTAAATTAATAAACAAACTTGGTGTAATTTCCAGCATTACTTAACAAGTGATGAAGGAAAGTTGAAATCATCTCAGGTTTATTCCAGCTGCATGTATCAAAGAGCACAGTATTTCTAAAATAAACTATTTCGATGAGATCAGAATTCTATTGGTTTTGAATTAACTTTCCAAAGAGCAAACTCCCATCCGTTTAGTGAAAAAAATGATATTTAATATTATCAAATGTAATTTTTTAAATGACATTAAATCATTGTTTCTGAATTAAACGCTCTCAGTTTGCAGGTGTGGAGTGATGCTGCCCCACTCAGTCTCCGAGTTCTCATACCTCGTCAAAAAAAATCATTTGGTGCCCAATTATCGTTGAAGAATCAATTACAATCAGTTCAGAGTATCGTTTTTCGAAAATAATTTGTATATTTATAATTTTAATTTAACTGAATATCTTGCACCCCACACATTCTAACTTGTTGTGGAGAATGACACCAAAAAAGTGTTTTTCACCTTACATTCGAGTATCTACATATGATTTAACAGAAATCTATGCGTTTCTAACGCCAAAGCCTAATCTTAGACTACAAATCTTCGACTTAGTAGTTTTTCCATCAAAAAGTTTTCGTACAATAAAGAGGATGAATGCTACATATGGTCGTGATTGAGGCAAAATAAATCCGAGTAACGCACACAAAGTTGGTTACGTTTGATCGTGCGAGCGCTCGATATGGTCAAGAAAATGCTCCCTAGACACTCGTTTGAAAGTTTTTAGTACTTCTGCCAACTGTACCCTTGTGCACAGTAAAGTAAACAGATCGAAGTACACAGGGAAATGGGTCTAATTTGCACATTGACGAATCGTTTCAGAAAACTGCATTTTTGCAGTATGATATAACTTTGTGGACACTTTAGGAAAATGATGATTTGAACTAGCATTTTAGTTCATGTTAATAAATGTTAGAATTCCCAGTGAGCTTATGAATTGAAAAAAAATCACATTTTATCTATTTTCAATGGTTTGAGAAACAACACAAATTAAAAATTTCTTAACTTTCTCACGACATGTGATTAAAGCTGTATTTGCGCAACTTCGCACAAAAATTCGCTAACATATTCATGTTAGTTCCATTAAATTTGCAATGCAATATAGTACAATCATATTGCAGAAATTCACTATAGGTTTTCTCTTCGATAGGAAATGAAAATCTGTATCAGAAGTTCAAATACATTTTTTACCATACTCGGTTGAGAGACAATTAAAAAAAAATTGAGTCACAAAAAACCGTCTCCTTGTACTCTTCTTTTCTACCTTGTGAATATTTGAAAATTAAAACCTCGTTCACGTGAACTTGTACCTTCAGAATTGAGAAATATGTGCAGTTCCACTAGCTAAAAATACTGAATAAAGGAATTCTTATCCAATCTTCCCCCTTTGCCCTTGCGGAGGGAACTCATTTTTGTTGTGCTTCTCAGTCAATCATATTTTCTGTTTCCACATTTTACATGGGTTTCACGACACCAATGTGTAATTATCGACCAATATGTTAATTTTGTTAAGATATTTCAAAAAAACAATGTTAAACGTTTCATGCTTCAACTCTATTGGAAATAAACTGTTTTTCTTTCCTTTTTCTTGCCGCTGCAATAAATAGAGTTCAACAATTTGCGTCAGCACAGGGCAGAAACACACCATGTAATCCCTTAGCACTGCGATTGCCTTCAAAACATAAGAACAACGCGGGTCATGTATGCTAATGACTTATGTTTGATTTTACTCGCACGGTGCGTGTGCGCAATTGCGATATGAAGGAGCGCACTTTAAATTTCATGAATAATTAATTGAAAAATTATTTCGGGAAGTTTACATTCTAGTTAAAGCAGAACGAATCATCGACAAATGAAAAACATTATTTCACTTCGATGCGCTGCCATAACCCAACAACTTACCGCGTCATATCAAAATGCTGCATTTCAGTTAAGTGTTAAACTTTTCTCAGGAATTTTTGGCCAACTTTCATTTGTTCCAGAAATTGTGTGAGGGTTCTTATTTATTTTAATCTATGACCTGAAATCGATTATTTTTTGAAAAAGTCAACTAAATATGCGCCATGAAAGTGTAGAGAAGTTCTTCGATGTAAGCTTACACTGAGCGTTCAAAATTATTGTACATCAATTAATGATTAAATACTTCCAAGATGTAAAACAATTAGGTTACAAAATTCTCTGATGCATGAGCAACTTTCGGTCTCTTCACACTTGTGCCCAAATGTTAGTGATGCTATAGAATCAAAAATAGACATTGTACACTTTCGTTTTGTTCCTTTCAGAATTTAGGTACAGTAGAATCATTGATATTATTCTAGGCCCTCATATAATTAAGTATTTTAGTTTGTACAACCGAACTGATACTTAGCATTTGTTTGGCTTTCGAATAACTTTTAAAAATCATGGTAAAATGAGTTTGACATAGACTTGTTTCAAGCGCGTGTGTAAACATTAGAACCGCTTATTTTTTTAAATAAAAAACGTTTTAACACAGCCATAGAACTTCTTATAAAGAAATAGTTTTTAAAAAATGAAAAAAATAGTGCAGCAGCGGCACCACGCTCAGTGAAAGAAAGAGAACCCAAGTTTTGTATCGGCAGTCACGGATTTACGAGACATGTTTGTAGCCACAAGCTTGGACCAATCTTGCCGGGACGTCTGTGGATCTGGAAGGGTTCCATTTTTGAAAACAAAATCTGTTTCCTACGATGACGCCGAATGTCGTTTTTCTTATTTTCTCCCGACTGAAAATAATGTAGTTGGATACTTGGAGTGAAAAATGTTTGACTTATTACGACTTAGCTAATATTTTCTCAGAATCTTTTTTATTCGGACCTTTCAAGCCACGGATTAGTTAGTTGACGGCTGCATGTCTGAAAATGGTAGTAAAAACGACGTGTTATTTCCCTTTCATAGTTAATTAAGTCGTTAAAACGGCGAAGCTCTATTACGGATTGACTCAATTTTCAAAGTTCATTATAGACGAGCAAGATATGTTATATAAGTGAGTTAATTCGTTAGCGGGACCAATAAAAGCCCTCTTCACTAGACACTTGAGCCGGATCTGGCTGCGCAGAATGTCATGGTTGAAATCAACGTTGGTAAACGATGAAACTCAAGCTGCTCTGTATGAGAAAATAAAATCTGATTTAGAATTTATGAGAAGGAGATTATAGCTGACATGTGTTAGGCTAACTCCAAGTGATTCATGAAATGACCGATTCAAATTGTATTTTGCCATCATTTAAGATGCTGTTGAAACTATATGAAAATTCAATCTTAGAAAAATATAACATTTCATTTATCCTACCATCCATTCATTTCTTTTTTAATTCAGGATAACTCATAAAGTAAAAACTCAAATTAGATATTCATGAAAATTACTACTAATCATAACACAAATGAAAAATTCTCTCGTTAAAAACATTTTCATTCATAAATCATGAATTATCATTACACAAATTATATTCACAAATGTTCGCTGTTCTAGTAAATTCTGTTTTGGCAATGAAAGACGAAATGAAAAGTGATGAAACTACATATAACCGCACCCGCTAGACGTTGCATGATGAGAAAACTTTTCTACGTCTTAAGAAAGCTTGCATCTGAAGATAATTTTAATCTTAACCCTCATCAGGGTTGAGAATGAATTCATGGCTGTAAATATTTAGTCGTTACGAAAGATATTGGCTCAGGGAAAAAGATGCAAATATAGAGCCTGAATAGCGCATGGCTTACAAGAGATGAAAAGCCGAAGTCTTATTTTAGTATAATTTTATCAGATTTCATAAACTACCAGTACGTCTATTTATATATATTCTTTTTTTTAAGGGGGGGGGGGGGCAAAACCGATCATCTCCAAAAAAAAAAGAAATCCACCCACTCACATGGAAGTAAAAGTTCCATGAGATATTTCTGTGCCTCGGTTTTTCTTGTGCCATATGAAATCCACCAACAAGAAACATTCTCTTATTCGTAAAGTAAACATGTAAGTTATATCATTTTAACAAACTATTCCTTCCATTTGAAACAATATGTCTTTGAGATACAGAGCCAAATCGCTTCAAAACAGTTTTGTCAGAAATCACATTCCGAGAACGCTTGTGCTAAGAACGAGTTTTTCTCTAGCCATTTTTCACATGGTAATACCATGAAACATTTCTCGACAGCTGTCACCAGTTTCATCTTCGTATTTCTCACTCGTGTGCTCGACGTCGAAAGACGCGTCTGTTGAAGAAGCCTCTCACTCCCTCCCATCTTTTGGCCGCACGCTCCACCCTCTTCTGCGGCAAAGCGCCTCTTCCGTAAGCATACGCCATAACAACTCTCAATATGACAATTTATTGAGGTAGGCTGACCATTTTAGCCGCAAGTTGTTCCATAAGAGCGAGCTACATATCATCTCTGTAGGGCCTAGACTAGCATTTATTACGGCAGGGCTTCGGTTGTTTTGCCTCAATGACATGTCCCAATGGCCATTGTCGATGTTGGACGACGACGAGACGACTTGGTGCTCGAGGCGCTTCTTTGCGTGCGTGTGAACATGATGTTGCTTCCATGCTGCGCTGGTGTAGGTCATTTGGATCTGTTTATTGCTCTACACTTAATCTGGGCTAAGCGAGTAGACAAATACAGTCTGTTTTTTTCCGTATCTCTTCTGTTCAGCAGTGAATAAATTCATCCCTAAGGATAGAACTCTGATTGGAATACGGCGTTGATTTTTTCGAATCTTCTACGCTTAGCAGTGAATAAATTCATCCCTAATAAAGTGTAATGTAATGATGAAACTCTGATTAGCATGTGGCATAGGTTTTTTTCGAATCATCTACGCTTAGCAGTGAATAAATTCATTCTTAAAAAGGTGTAATGCAAAGATGCAACACTGACTTAAAAATGCTTTCTGTTTTTTCATAACTTCTCTGCTTAGCGGTGACTAAATTCATTCTTAAATAAGCGCTATGAAAAGATGGAACACTGATGAAAAATCCGACTGTTTTGTTTCTAAATCTTTTTCTCTTAGCAACGATTAAATTCATTTGTAAATAAGTTCTATGTAAAGATGAAACACTACACTCGCTTCTGAAGATGCATCTTACAAAAGTGAATACGTGAAACAATATCAGAACCAACGTTGCATTGTAGACAACATTCATTGCCATCATCTTAAAAGATGGAACATTGTACTTCGTCCGAAAAAATGATGTAAATCAAGCCAGTTCAGGGTAATTAACAAGGAGCACGACTTGGTGTATTGTATTTTCCGAAACGATTAATGCAGATTCTATCGTCATGACAGAAAGTGTCCATACACCACACAGTCACAAGGCTTGGCTTCGACAAGAGAGAAAATAGTTATTAAATAATTCTATTGACTTCAGGCCCATCAAAAACTGGAGAATATATTCTTAATTATTTTTATTGACTTTATGCACATAAAAAATCGAAGTATATATCCTTAATTATTTTCATTGACTTTATACACATCAAAAATCGAAGAATAAATCCTTAACTATTTTCATTGACTTTACACACATCAAAAATCGATGAATATGTCCTTAATTATTTTTATTGACTTTACGCACATCAAAAATCGAAGAATATATCCTTAACTATTTTCATTGACTTTACACACATCAAAAATCGAAGAATATATCCTTAATTATTTTTATTGACTTTACGCACATCAAAAATCGAAGAATATATCCTTAATTATTTTTATTGACTTTACGCACATCAAAAATTAGAAAACATATCCTCAACCATTTAAAGACTACAGTAACCGTAGGAGAGGTGGGCATTCCTCGTATTAACCTACTGCCGTTTTCTGAGCACGCTAATAAAGTTGAGGTTTTTGAATGAATAAATAAATTTTAATCTAAAGGATGCGAACTTTATTGCAGTTACGAATGTGAGCTACACACGCACATGCAAAAATGGCTGAAAAAAAGATTTTTCAAGCTTAACTTAGGAAGGCGTTGGGAGAATTCATGTTTCTATCAAAAGCTAATGCTAATACAAAATTTTCCGTGGTAACCAAAACACTATTTATCAAAGGCATAGTTGAACAATTCGGAGGAAAATCATTGTTGGAATTCACAACATAAATTTCAGGTATTTACAAGTTAGCAATTAGGCCGAGAGGTATAACTCAACACGTTGACCACATATTGGGACATAAGTATACCATTGGGTAAATGGCTGATTTACGTACCGGTGCGAATAAGTAACATTCCACTTATTTCACTACCTTCTTCAAAATAGATTATAGCGTACTAGTTGAAATATTCTCATGCAATTACGTTTTTTACGCTCCCAACAAAGGAGAAAAATGAATTCGAGTGGTAAACTCAGTTTTTTAATTCTGCTATTCTCATCCGGACAAGGTAGTTAAGGTGTAAAAATCAAAGTGCCAAAAATTTCTAAAAGCGAACCGAACGAAAAAGCCACAAATATATTGATGGCTATCCTATCTCTAACACAGCAAGGATTTATCAATATAAATTCATGCTCTGTTTTCAAATATTTCTACGGTTTCAATTTTAATTGAACCCGTGAGCTTTCGTACGCAAGTTCAGAGTTTCAGATGATATGTGTTTTATACGATTGTTATTTTACATGATGTATTTTTTTAATATCTCTTTTACGCGACGGTGTGCGCAACGATCCCGTTATTTTGTTGGTTAACTTTTACTTTTTCCCTCGTTCAAAATGATTGAGTCTAAGAAGGTCTTTAGATACAGCTGGTGTTTCTAAATGTATTTTCACTGGAATAAATCAGCACTAGGAATTGCAAAGCGATCTGGCTTAAAGTTTATTATCGTGGACGATTTGAAATAGTTTTGATTCAATATGAATCGTTTTTGGTGCAACATGGAAGTTTTCATATGAATCAAGGCTGCTTGTTATTAGATGGTGATTTCTTTTATTGACGTTATTTCACTGATTTCTGTAATTAGTTTCGCCTACAAAGAAAAACTGAATAGAAGTAGAATCGAATTAGAACATGGAGGCTGGGCACAGCGCTGTGTGGTGTAAGAAACTTTTCATTATCCCGCTCTCATCCTGAGTATCAGTCAGCTCCAAATTAATTAATCAATAGAAGCACACATATACAGAGCAATAAGTAGTTCATAAGTTGTTTGCTGGTTTTGTGCTCTGATTAATAACATCTGGCAGAAAAAAACACGCACCCGAAAAAAAGTGTTTCATTTGATTAACTTAAGGAAACAGATGTAACTGTTTTTCTTCAAAGTCAGAGAGATACAAATATCATCGAAAATGTGGAGATTTTACTTCAAACGGTAAACAATAGCGCAACATTAATCATGTATCCAAATTTTGCTTCGATTTGTTTTTGAGGTTTTTGCTTTAGACTCCGGCAATGAAAAATTAGGGGATTCGTGATAGCTGAAACGTAATTTTTAATAAAGTTATGAATTCACTTTGAAGGCAAATAGTAATGAGAACTAGAAGTGAGGACTCAATTTCGTTTTAAAACACTGTAAACGATTTCTTTGTTTGTGAATATGATTTTTGGGAGCCGATGAGATTGGTGGGTTTAATGAGCCAAAAATATTTAATGAGACACGTATGTGATTTTGGGAGCTACGTATGCAAATTTGTAAGCTATGAATGTAATTTTGGAAGCTCCGTCTGGGATTTTGGGAGCCGCTAAGGGTATTTTGCAAATCACGAATTAGATTTTTGTGCCTCAGAGGAAATTTTGGAACCAAGTGTTAAATTTTGGTAGAGTGTGTGCAACTCTGAATTTACATTTTACAGGTTCAAAGTATACAGCGGGGAAAAATCTGTGAGAAAGAATTGAGGGAAATAAAAAGGAAGTTGGAATAACGAAAAAAAGTCCTGAATCTAAGTTTGTGGAATTAAAATACGCACTTGTTTTAACTCAGATACATAATCCTTTTCAAGACCTCAGCAAATTTTGTTTGAAAATGAAGGTGTATCATACACGAACATAAAAACACACTATTTACATTAATGAGCATGCTTCCAAGGGACCGTAATAATAGGATGTTTCGGGGTTTCTTTGAGGATATTGTATTCTGTATGGGCTCTGAACCTTCTATATAGGCATTTTAATTCCCGTACCTACAAAATGCTCCCTCAATTGCTAGGATAATCGACATCATGACTAGAGGTAAAGGATACTAATTGCAAAGCACGTGTGTAAATGTGCCTGCCATAGACATATATTTAACGAGAGACTCGGTTATTATACGAGCATTTTCAGTGATCCATTTTCAATTAAATTTTCTCAATCCAATTGTACATAGATATGAAAAAATAGAAAGTTGTGTTACCTGTAGCATGACCATCGAATCTGTCTGGCTTCAAAGGCTACCTGCATTTTAACCGTCCAATCTCTGAACTCGAATAAAAAATTACTCGAGTACACGTGTTTCAATAAAAGAAACCTACATGAAACATTTTTCTGATTCATCGCATATGAAGCAAGAGTTCTGCGAAAAGAGAAGTGATCGTGAAACATTTGATTGGGAAATACCCAACAAGATTTAACAATTTCTTGCTGGAGTCGATCAAAAGTGCCGATGAAAATTTCAATTCTTTCAGGAAAAATTCAAACCGTTTAAATTAGTGAATCCAAATAAAATGATAGAGGCTCTGAGCATGATTTACGCAGCGTCAGAATCGATTCACTGATTCTCCCATTAAGCGTCCTGTGTTCATCTCATGGCAGGATTTAACACACGACTTATAGCTAAGTGGCCTATCACTTACCAGTGATTTTCAAGCCTATGGTAACCGAGCATTGCACTAATGTCGCTTGCTTCCTCTCAGATACATTCGTGGAAACGATTACGTTGCCGATGCAGCAACCGAACAGACGCAGCTCGACGACCGATTTAATATAAGTGCAGATTAGAGTTTGAGAAAATTATTACAACAAAATCAGCAGTTTCAGTCAACTCAGAGCTTTCGTACAGCTACAAAGTAATGAAAAGGATTACGTTGATGATGCATCACCCAAACAGACGCAGCTTGCAGACCGATTATTGTATAAGTGCAGAATGCACATGAAGAAATTATTCTAACGAAATCTGCAGTTTCAGTCTACTCCTAAAAACTTTCGTTCAGCTACACAATGAAGGAAGCTAATACGTGGACGATGCAGCAACCGAACAGACTCAGATTGACGACCAATTATAATGTGAGTGCAGATTAATGCATCAGAAAATTATTCATGCGAATATCTGTAGTTTCAGTTTACTAAGAGCTTTCGTACAGCTGCACCATCACGGTCACCACGGTGAACTGGAACTGAACATCCTGGAGTGAAAAAGGAAAGAACATGCCCGTTTAAATTTATCATGTTTATGGTTTTTCAATTGGCTTGGAAAAGAAAAAAAATCGTTTTAATGGAATAAAATTTGAAATTTTAATGCAATTGGAATGATAAATCGACACCTTAGTTAAATAGAGAGTACGGAGCTTCGCATTGAATTTTTCTTACTGATTTGTAAAACTTCAGGAAAGGTAGGATGGTATTCTTTCTGAAAACCTCGGTCTTCTTTTCCTGCGCCAACAAATGCTATTTTTTTATAACATGACCAGTCGATGTAAACTGACTTAATTATTAAAAGGTTTCATAGTAGCGAAATAAATTTTGTATCTGTATAAGCAATTTTAAAATATTAATTACCTGATTAGATCATAGTGAATCCAACATAAATGAGATTAATTAACCACAAACACATACAAATCAAATGAATCAATCGTCATTTTTCATCGCAAAATAATAATGAAAAGACAATAATGAATGACAGGAAGATGAATTGTAATAAATATGATAACACGCCGCTCTCACTGTTATTTCTCACCTGCCATAGTTTATTTCTCACCTGCCATAGTTTATTTCTCACCTGCCATAGTTTATTTCTCACCTGCCAAAGTTTATTTCTCCCCTGCCATTGTTTATTTCTCACCTGCCATAGTTCATTTCTCACTTGCCATAGTTAATTTCTCACCTGCCATAGTTCATTTCTCACCTGCCATAGTTCATTTCTCACTTGCCATA